>PNEQ01122005.1:53656-86246 GCA_003012365.1 Medauroidea extradentata
TTATGAACTAAAAACATGCAAATTTTTACTTTTAAATGCTGTTATGGGAAAACTGGGTGAGAATTTTTTATTTTATTTTTTTTTTTTTTGTAATAGGAAAATGTACTCCCAAGTAACACCAAGAAAACTAACACTGCTTATGCAAGTATGAAATTTCCGTTCATCTACGAAAAGAAGACAGATTGTGTCCCTATGAGTAAAAAAAAATTCCGTCCGCTTCTATTCCCAAGCTTCTCAAAAATGCTGGAAAAAAAAGCTTTTTTGACGTTGCTGTAGCTGGGAAAATATCGATCGTTGTCGTAAAACTAAGCCATATAAACCTGCATTAGACATTACCACACACTTTCCACAAATAAAGTAACAGGGTCGTTGCTTGAAGTCCCATTAAAAAAACAGTGCCTACGACAACACTGCGCGCTAGTTTAGTCCTTCGCGCCTAGAGGCGATGAGGTGTTTGACGGACGTGTTATGTTCGACTTATCGCCTTCCCTTGTTTCCGTGCCTCGAACGTAAAGAGAAAACTATCGTTCACTAACTCTTAAGGGCGCGGTCTACCCGCGCGAGAAAGGCTCAAAAGCGACGGGGCAGTAAGGTCGACATTGAAGCGCGCATCAAATACCGCGTCGCCTCAACGAGCCAAGCGCTGGACTAGCGTGCAAGCTTCCCGCTGAACCGATTTTACTGTGAGACTTTCAGCGACAACACTATCATTTTATCTTACGCGACGAAAGAGAAAGAGTCGCTCTACAGGTCTATAATATTCAGAATATCGTGAAAATGACTACTCTTACACAAAAATCAGCGTCAAAAGTCCCGATTCGGTCACTTTCACACTCAAAAAAATACTTGTTAGGAACGATAACAGTCAATGGCAAAATTATAGACCTGTACTAAGATCCTTAAATGCTTTTCGTAGCCTAACCGCGTAACAACATGTTGAATGGTTTTCGAATAAAAACAGGATTGTTAAAGATCTGCGCGCCTCTTCACGATTCTAGTAGACGGCGCTCTTAACATCGAGGTCTTCAGCGCTGGTGAGGGGTGGTATGATGTGAGTATGGAAGAGCGCCGGAATGGAGGAGGTGGGGTAACGGGAGATCCCCGAGAAAGCTCGCCGACCAGCGGCATCGTCCGGCACGATTCCCACTTGCGAGAATCCGGGGACCGACCCCTCCAGGAATCGAAGCCGGAACATTAGTTTAGGTAAGTTCCAAATGTCAACAAGTACTGTCCGCTGAATATGACGGTTTCGTCAAGTTAGGAAACTACAATAAAAATTAATGTTATGTGGCGCTACCTTAACGCTCAGCCGCCGAGGATAAACGAATGTTCCCGAGTATTTCAGAAGAGCGGAAAGTTAAAGGTGTTCAACTGCGATAAACTCATAATTTTGTATTTATATGAAATTGTGTTAGTATTGTAGACGATACATGTGAGTACAGTTTCCTCTTACAAAACAATTTTAGCTCTCTAACGGTGCGTCAAAGTTAAAATTAGCATCTTCTGCTGCCATGCAAATAGTGAAAACCAATTGACTTACGTAAGTGAAATAATTCACAGTGAAATAACATTCCACGGGCTACCTAATTAAACATTTTTAAAAATTCCCGTAAACTATGTTTGTATTTTAAAATATGTCTGAATTTTCAACTTTTTTCTTGTATTTATGCGATTTTTTAAATTCAAAATAATACGTTATTGACTTTTAAATACTGTATTGCATAAGTCATGGGACGTAATATCACTGTGAATTATTTTATTCAAGTTAATCAGTTGATTTTCACTATTTGCATGGCAGCAGAACAAGCAAATTTTGACATTGTCGCCGTTATGAAAATACTATGAAAGCTAAAACTGTTTTGTAAGAGGAAACTATACCCACAAGTATTGTCTACCAAACTACCACTATTTCATAAAGATATAAAATTATGGTTTTATCACATTTAAATAACCTTAACGAAGCCAGACGCTCGTCACCCCAATGCCATACCCCGAGACGAGGAGCATATGTGTATGGACGCCTTGCAGGAGCTAGGTGCGATACTCTATGGCTAAGGTTAATTCTATACTACAGGTTAGAAAGAAAATACGTTTTCTTATGGGAAAGCTTGGCACAGGGAAAATTCCTGCCACTAGTTTCGCTTCAGTCGTTAATGTACCAGATAAATACGAAACCGTAGTAAAATGAAATTTAAATAAACTTGGAAATGATAGAAATCATTTAATTCAATTTTAAAGTAAAAAAGAAACCTATTTCGTGTTTAAAATTATCAACTAAACTAGCTGACCCGACAGACGTTGTCCTGTCTTAACGATGACTATTGAAATCGAATTGTTATAATTATGTCGATAAATAAATCTCAAGGGCAGTCGCTAAGTGTTTGTGGCATCAATCTTGAAAATCCATGTTTTTCACATGGCCAGTTATATGTCGCCTGTTCCCGTGTCACATGGCTGTGAGACTCAAATATGTTATGCTATCTTGTATTATTTAGGTTTTGATGATTTCGGCAACCATTGTTTAGCAGGACCACGGCCGTAGAAGAACAGGTCTTGGACACTCGCCTGTAAACTTGACCCCCAAGTTACCGAGAATGCTATACATTTTTAGTGCTGTAATCCGGGCTGTCGGGCCCAAACTCCGCTAACTTCCCTCCCACTAAGATAAACAATTTATCAAAACGTATTTTTTTTTTATCAATTTATGAAATGTTTCCTTCGCTCACAATTTTAAACCATGGCTCCAGCAATCTTCATTTACTTTATAATGTTAACAATGGGAAAAAGTGGGTGGAGTTTGAGTCCGACCGCCCGGATTACAGCGCCAAAGACACAACAATGGCTCTGAACTAACCGTGATGTACACTAAGAAATTCAGTTTTATTTATTTATTTTTTATCACCGATCGAAGCATTTGTTTTAAACGATATTCATATTTTTTACATCCTCTTTGTCAAATGTCATAATGTTACATTAAAAAAGTTTATATTGTCCAAAGCGCTAAGGTTAAATTAGAAATAATATTCTAAAATAAATTTTCCTAAATTTTCTAATTTTCCGCGTAATTTTTTAAATATTTTCTTTCATAAGAACCTTCTCCTGACAATAACAAACACAACAAAAAAAAAAGTGAAATCGGTCCAGCCGTTCACGCGTGATGGCGTGACCAAGGGAAATAGGGATTCATATATATATATATATATATATATATATATATATATATATATATATATATATATATATATATATATATATATAACTTAAAATTCAGGAAAGATCTGTGATTGGTCAGTTTGGTGCACTACCGATACCAGCGCTTAAGCGGCAGAAATTTTTCCTGTGTCAAACTTATAACATTTATATTTCTAACCTGTAAAATTAACCTTACTTATAGCCCACAGGCACCCCCTCAATTAATATTTATTAATTTTTAATGCGGCTACGTAGCAAAGTATAGTGTACGTCTGTCTCTGTTTATATTCCGTTATGTCATTTTAAGACACGGTAGTCAGAAACAGTGCGTTCAGTTATGAAATTACCATTACCATTCCATAATCACCTGCGACGTCTCTTTTTCTTGAGGTAAACGTATTTGTGGCCAGTTTAATAGTTTCGTTTTATAGTCCTTACTTCAAACCCACAGCACATCTCGAACACATGTTTTCCGGAACACAGAAGACAGTTGAACGTCGTATTTCCATCGCTGGCTCTCTGCATCACGGCTACCAACACTACCCTGCCCCACACTTCAATAAACCTGCCAGGACTTATTTTTTGTACGGGCAGCTAGCCAGGTTCCAAGAACACATTTTCTTAATACAGCCGTAAAACGACGAGGTCAGAAGGTTTTTTGTCGGCGCGGGTAGTTCTGGGAGCGAGCTCGTGTTTAGGGAAGGCACGTCGGGTCGGTGTAAGGACAGAGGAGGCTGTGTTTATTTTCCCATTGCGAGTTACAACTCTTCCTTCCACGTTCCTGTTTGTGTTTTGACTCATGCGTGGAGAGGGTCGGCAGGCAGACAGACACACACAGATATATGTAGCACCCGCTTGCCGGAGCACAGTGCGAGGGAAAGGACCAGTGTCTTAATTTTCCTGTCCTGCGACAGAACAATAATAATTAGTTATTCATGAGCAAGGTGGAGCAGTAATGCCGACCCCCTGTAGCTCAGTTGGCTGAGCGGCCGACTTTGCTACGAGGGGTTCTGGGTTCGATTCCCAGGTCTGGCTGGGTGTAAAATCTGTGTTTGTCTGTTGGAGTTATTTCAATTGTCAGAGTCAACAGAACTGTCTTAACTGGGGAATAGTGTAATAAAGTTGTAAAGGGGGTGGACGTTTGGCTCCTTGGCGATGTTGAAACCTCGCCAAGGAGCCTAACAAAAAATATAAAAAGTGGTAAAACATTCGCTTCGCAGTAGAGAGGACACAGGTTCAATCCCCCGCTCCGGTCATCCTGATTTCAGTTTTCCAGGGTTTCCGGAAATCATTCCAGGTGTATGCTTGGATAGTTCCTTGAACAGGCCTTGGCCAATTCTTAATCCCCTTTCCCCCCGTGTTCCTCTACTAAGGCCTTGTGCTGTCCGACGAAACGTAAAGTGACTAAATAAATAAACTGATTACAAATTTGTTACAAATACTGCTCAACTTACACAGAATATGATAGGACGGAGTGTGTTAATTTTGTCTTCTGACTGCTTATTAGATGGCTAAGTATAATATTTTATTACTTGTCCGTATATTAAATAAACACAATGTATTGCTATGATGAAAACCAGCGTTTAAGTTACCATCCTTTAAAAAAATCCTTGATATAAAACAATATTACTTTGAACAGTGTCTAAACAATATATATTAACTCTAATCTTAATTTTGTTGAAAGATAATTTAACTTTGCTTTCCAGGGTATTAATACTCCCAATATATCCACCCGATTAATGAATAAAAATAACTCAATTTATTTTTATAAAGAATACGCATACAAATGTACAATATTCTGTTGTTCTGACTCAGTCTGTATATCGCCAGCGATATCGACTTGCTGTATGAGAAAGGAACCTTCCCGGGAGATTCAAGATCTCCAGTACGAAAAATTATCATTTTATGTTCGTAGCGTGGTGGATTTTCGTACAGTAAGACAATTTACTATCTACAATTAATGTATGCCAAAAATTCAAAATGTTCAAAGTTTAACTGTTTTCAAAAACTGATCATAGTAAACCAAATAACTCGCCCACAGAAATAAGATACTTTACAGCGAATGATGTTGCCAAACTTTAGTCATTTACACATTTTTAATGTAATTCTTTTCCGTGAGTGATAGATAAACATATTTTTTTCCATACATCTGTATGTTGGCATTTGATGCAATCTTATTTTATTTATTTATGTGAGTTAGTTTATGTGACTAAAGAGTTACGAAAATAGTAACATTTTAAATATGTTGTAAACACTACCAATTGTATAAAAAAAACTGCACACGATCGGTTACTATCAGGTATGCCATGTAAACCATTTGAGTGTTACCTTTCTCGCACAAGCGCTGTAACCCGAAATATTATGTAGCAAGAAACTGATGTAAAGCATGTACAGATAAATTGAATAACGTATTGTGCCAGTACCCAATAAATTCAATAAAGACTCGCTCTAGCTTTTTTGGACGTTATAGGTGTTACTGCACAAAATATAATGCTAAGATAATAAATCTCAACACAGTCATGTAATGACTGGATGATCAGCGTAGTAGTAAGTGCATTGATAAAATTGCATCTCAAAATGTCATGTATGTAACAATAAAATACGTTCGATCAGCATCATTTGCACTACGGTTTCCAAGGAGAACAGAAGCTGACCTTAAATTGTGACTCACCATTTTAAGTTAAATATTAGTATTTTTATTAAGTAAATAAATTAAGATGAAATAATAAAATCAACCGAGCTTTTAAAGGAATGTTTTACTATTATTGGTTTTTAATTTTAATTTGGTACATGACCAAAACAGATTCAGTAAGTGAAACATAGCCTCATATTTAGAGCGTTTTGAAGTTACCTAAATTAACCTAT
The DNA here is from genome assembly GCA_003012365.1 of Medauroidea extradentata. Classification (NCBI taxonomy): domain Eukaryota; kingdom Metazoa; phylum Arthropoda; class Insecta; order Phasmatodea; family Phasmatidae; genus Medauroidea; species Medauroidea extradentata. The sequence goes on from PNEQ01122005.1 coordinate 59,714, forward strand.
ATAATAAAATTTAATAGCATTTTAGAATGGTTTAATTTAACGAAAGTTGTAATTTAGTACTAAAACATGCGTAAATTATTTATAACCGCGATAATATTGCGGTTTGATGTTGTAGGAATAAATGATGTGAGTACTTTGCTCTGTGTAACTTACAATACCTTGCAACAATACAACACTTTCCACGAGACAGTATAATGAAATATTTATTGTAAGACTGATATCTCACACTACTTTTTCTTTATCTTAAGGCGTGTGAAAGGTACTGTAGAGAAATGCCAACTGGGCGAAACAATCCGAGTCGTAACAAGGGAGTATCAAGGTTATCTCAACGAGTGATTCTTGCTGTTTAAGCTCTAACTTGAAAGATAAACAGAAGCATCTCTCAGGAAGAGGAGAGTTTAATTTAATGGACGGAGACGCGAGACTTCAGCCCTTCTTCTCTCCTAAGACTCGGCCGATCAAAAAAGGACTTGGAAGGAATCTGGGAATTTAAATATTTAGATGTGTTTGAGCTGGAGCCGAAGGCAAGCAGCTTGTCTCCGCGCACTCAACAGGAGACGTTGTAGAATCTTTGACTGTGTATTTTATTCAGGAATCAGAGGACCAGTTATTCTTGCATGCCGGAGCATCCCGTGGGAGCCGAGGGTTTTTGTATGCTGTTTGAACCGTGAAAGAGAGTCTGTGTGGCGCCCATGTGTTCCTATGAAGTGTTTCCATCCAAGTATTTGTGAATGGTTGCAGAGTTTTACACCAGTGGCTTCATTCTGAACTGCCGTTGTAAAGCTTTGATGTTTATTTAAATATTGCAAACTTCTTAGCTGGTTTCAGTTGTGATGTCATACACACACTGAGAAAAAATGCTGTAAAATATAAGAAAGCTTGTTTGAAACAACCAAATGGTATATTTAAATATGTGCAAACAAAAATATATGGTTTGTCACAGCCAAATTATTTGTTTGAAATATTTTTGTTATTTTAACCAAATGACGTGGTTGGTGACACGATATAGATATTGTTAAATCAAACATACTTAATTTATTCGAGCAACCGTTAAAGTATACGACATTTAAATTATTTTTCTAGCTCTGATCACAAAAATAAGGTTATTTGCACATCAACGTTTATAAAAATAATATTTACACGCAAATATGGAAAAAAAAAAATAATAAATACAGATGCGTATGGATTTGAACCCACAATCTTCTGCTTGTCTGCCATGCACGTTCCCACTAAACCATAACGATTTACAAATAATTGAATGAATGTTTACACTAACACACTTGTGACATATAATTGCGATAAACTGTGATTCTGCTAATCTGGCTGACTCTCGCTGTTTTCTTCTCCATAGCCTTTACAATATTGTACACAGAATATGCGACAAAATATGGGTAGCATGAAATGGATACTAGAATTATACTCATGTGTACTCTGAAAAATATTTTTAACTGCTGTAGTACTCTTCAGTCATTTAACCTAACGTAACTTTACGACAGAACACAAAAATTAATACTTTACAAATTTATTACATACCTGTACTTAAAAAAAGACAAACTTCTTAAACCATAGTGCGTGTAAATGCGAACATGAGCATACCAAATAACTGCCATTACAAGAACGATTTTTCGGACGGACATAGTTCCTCGCTTCCAACCAAATATTTTCTTTGTTTAAATATCAGCCATGGTTAAATTTACCAAAGCTGTATAATAAGCAGCCCTAAATATGGTTGACTCAAGTAAATATGATAGTAAAATCAAATAAATCAAATCTTATAGGGCAACTAGACTTCGTATTTTTAGCAGGAACAAATATTTTGGGTAAAATCAAACACACATATTTTTAAGTATAACATGTATCGAAAAATTTAGTATAACCAACAAAATTAATGTTAGTTTTAAATAAATTATATCAGCAAAATTTTATTGTTCACTGAAAAAAGAGTATAGTTGCAGGTACCATACTTGTGTTAAAATAGGGAGACAACAAAACAATTTGTTTGTCGGTACTACTCCGGACAGTTCCTTCAACTATCTGTCCTGTAGAAGTTACCATTTGGTGTGTAAAAAGTAACAAGGTTCTTTGTTTTTCTACAGAACAGATTGTTGAAGGAACTAACCACAGTAGTACCAACAATCAAACTGTTTTGTTGTCTCTATTTTAACAGAAGTGCGGTACCTGCAACAGTGTTAAAACAAATAAATTACAATAGTAACTTCAACATTACTATTGTTAGTTTAACAAAAATTAATTAGTTACAACAAAATTAATATCAACCTTATTTATTAGTTTGTCGGAACAATCCGTTTTTCTCAGTGTAGAACCGAAACAACACCCTCACAGCCAGACTTTATGCACATAGTACAAATATTTCGTATGCAGTGGTGATTCCCCAATAGCACGACTTCAGTACTAGGAAAATACTCTGGTTGGTCGATTACTGCAGACTTGTCAGTACATCGTGCTCACGTATACTCAGGTCTAATACTTCCCTTGAAATATGGCCACACTTCGCTTCTGATCGTATGTCTGTCATGGTTCTTAACTTATTTGACATTGAACAAGTTTCACAGTCCTTGTGTTTTTATTCCAATTTTTGTTTCTGGGATGCGTGTATACGTTTCCAAAAATAAACATTATAGACCACTGATCACTGAGCGATTCCAGCTATGGGTTAGTAACATAATCTGATATTTTCTAAATACGCCATTAAAAGCGAATGTTGCCGCGCTGCAAAAAGAAAACATGAAACAAAAATAAACAAAAGAAAACAAACAAAAAGAAATAAAAGAAAAGCCAGTATTAGCTGTTGTCAATAAACATATGACGTACATACAATATCGTATCAGGGAAGACACTCAAAAGTATAACTAAATAAATAAAATCTAACAATAACAACGCAAATTACTTTGGTAGCGGAATAAGTCGTTTCATCAAGAAAGACGACACAAGAAACGAATGAACAGTAAAACAGACAAGTAGATAAAATGTATGAAAAACAGCGACAGAAATAGACGAGAACAACAATGGCAGCACAAATGACAAGACGCACGGATGTGAACGCAGACGACACAATAAAAAAAATCACAAACTGCATGACCAATCAGGACGCAGCTGCACTGCCTTTGGCTGAGATATAAGTAGGTATGTTTTTGATAAAAAAATGTTCTTACTAAATATTTAAATTTATAAATTAAAAGCAAAAAAAAAAAAAAAATTGAAGACACGTAAGAGTTGGTTAAGATAAGTTTTCTTGCTGTCATCGTGAACTGAGTAATTTAATCTAAAATTTAATGTATGTTAGGTAGAATCACTGTAATAACCTAATGAAATGTTAGTTGTGCTATTTACTTTACTTAAAAGTAGCTACATTATTGGAGCTCGATAATCACGATTAGAAAATGCTTAAACGTCGTTACACAAATAACACTATTTTAAGCATAATAAGTTACCGACTTAGTTTTTCACCAGATTCAATGAACAATCTTTATACACAGATATAACTCCAGGCACAAAATATTCTTCAGATTCCCAAACATCGACGTAAAATGCCGATTTTGGAATGACGTTCCAGACGATCTCCGGCAGTGCACATCAGCTGCTGTTTTTAAAACAAAAAATCGTTATATGTTGCACAAATGGCAAACAGTTGACAGCCAGATGCTGTTTCGGTATTAATTACGCTCGAATTGTAAACCATCCCAACCTTTTTTCGCACTTATTCCACCACATATGAACTATTCTTTACATTAGTACTGTAGACAACTGTATACTAGTATTGGAAAATAATTGTATGTTATTTGTGAGAAATTAAAATGTATACAAAAATTATTCCAATATACGATTTTTTAAAATTTTGTTTTCTCTTTGTTTAGAAGTTTGGCAATTACTCGTTTTTTTTCCTGTAAGAAATGTAGGTGTACTTTTGTAGTATTATTACTTTTTTAACATTGTTCTGTTTAAACTTTTTTAGTGTACGTATAACACACGGCAAATTGTAAACAGGGCTAGTGCTGAATTTTGTACGTTTCTAAATAAGTAAATAAATAAACATGTACACGCAAAACATAACTGTGGCGGCCGAGTGGTCAGACCACTAGCCTCCCACCAAACGGGCTTCCTATATTTTGACAGTGTTTTCTGCAACACGACAACATTCGCTCTAAACGACGTACGTCCACAAGAACAGTTCACTTCCTAACATACATATCAAACCATAAAGTGCTGTTATGAAAACATCTTCGAACCGGAAATTTAACTCTTTCGTGTTAGTCGCGTGTAATTCACTGAATAGTATTTTCCAAGCTACTTAATGTATGTTACGAGAGGCGCGTAAAAAGTAAACAAACCCAGGTTCCCCCGTTTGTACACACACAAAGAAATTATGTTCGCTGTCCTTAACTCTAATATTTTTGTACGGTATCCATTACTAGTTCGCCATTGTAATGTCACATACTTACATTGTATCAAAACAAAAGGATTTTCTAAACTATCCGAACTTTGTCTACAGCGTCTGAAGTACACCACTTACGTATATTTCGCCACATTTTATTAATTAGGTTGCCAAATTACAATTCCTGAAGTTTTCATACGACCGAAAAGAACCGTTAACTATCCAACAACTGAGTAAATCTGATCACGAGATTAATACTACCGAGCAGATTATACGTACCAGGTATTCGTAAACTCGTTTTGGCTGTTTCATGCGCTCCACGGCCCGCCTGCTGCTAACGATAAGCGAGTTCAAGGCAACCGTGATTGGCCGATAATTCGAGTGGTGGGCAGGGGTCTCGTGAAAATTCGTCACGAGATAGCAGCACTGCTGGTTTCGGGGCCGCTTACAATGAACATATGAAGAAAATATGATTTTCAGTAAAACAATCTGCTATATTATTTTCCCGGCTCGTTCAGCCAGCACGCCCGAGTCAGTAAGCGTCAGGTTCGGTTAAATACATCCACAACTATTAGCTCGATAGGTTTACTTTTCGGACGCATGTACAACTTTATTCGGCTGAATTTTCCTGACCAAAATGTATGTGTATGATTCTGGGTAGGATTAGGAACAATGAAATGGATCCACTGTTAGTTATCATCACTCCGGAATTTGAATAAAACTGACATGAACTGAAACGCATCACTAAAATGTCGCAATGTGTACGAGCTGCTTGGCTGGCTTCCCTCTTAACTCAACATCAATGAAATCTTCTTTCTTACGGGTCCATGTGAAACAAATACAGTTCAAATGAACAAACAGCATTTATATGTTTAAGACGACTAGACACATTCAATCACAATACATCCCAGTATGTCGGTAAACTCCCAAACTGGCATGGTATGTTAGTTTTCAATACAGTCCAGTCTTACATTCCTCTTTTTACTGTCGCAGAACCAGTATAGTTAAAAATACAAACTAAATCATTTTCGAATCCATGAAACCTGTATAGTAAGACAGAAAGGCATTAATTTTCTCACTACTCATTCAATATGCACTTATCATTCAAAACGACAGTAACTTTCAAACTTCACAAAAACCATACTGTACTGCTACTACGTAATCATGCAACGGAAATGATCGCAGAATGCTTTAGATATGTTTATGAATCTGGACGACGTAGTTCACGGTCGAGTGGTAGAATGCAACACCGTCTCGTTTACAAAGCAAGGTTGCGTCGGGTTACAGACCTATGTTGGTTTAGCTACCTATAATAAATAACAGACCTCAAACACATAAATAATATATTGATAGGGACCTTGGTTTTTCGCGAAAATAAGTTTGCCCCACTTTGTTTCAGTGCCTTACGCGCACATCTCGTGATCAGTGATTGGACATTATAACTCTCTCGAGCCTTAGGATTCTACCGGCAAATCACAGCCGTGAGGTTTTGCAGAGATTTTATTGTAATTGGCTCAGACAAATGAGATACGGCACTTCACATAGACACGCTGCCAATAATCATGAAGCAGAATTGCAGATGTGCACGTAAGACACATATTGGAAATCTAATCAACGGTCAACTTTCCCAAGATAAATATTTTTTTTAATAAGCAGCTCGAATTCAACAAACAACAATTATTTCAACCCTAGAAACAGTGTTATTGCAGATCGCGGCCGGCTGCAGATGGCAGGTGCGAGAGAAGCAAGACTGGAAATATAGCTGCAGCGGTAGAACATTATACTGGTGCCTGTTCCACTAATTATTCACGTGCCCCTCCCCCTACACCTTCTCTCAGTCGAGGACAGGAACGCGACGAGGGCGGCATTTTTCGATGTATTATACATAGAGCCCTGAAAAATTCGCGTTTTATTTCCGACACAAGCTATAATTCCAGCAACTGCACGTTCGTGGCACTATTGCAATTGGCCCTTGACTTGTTTGACACCTTCTGCAAGTCGCTGAGCCAATAACAAAAATGTAACTAATCACATGCCCATTTGACCGTGGAAGCGAGCAGCTAATGAGCAGCTGTTGTCTGCTTGAGAAAACATACATTCTTGGAGGCTAGTCGTATACTGGTCAGTGAACCCGTGAATTTTTCCGGGCTCTAATTATGCCTGTACCAAGCGAGTGCAAAATAAATTTCCGGCCAACTTTTTTATATATGTGGTCACCTCATCAATTTTTTTTAAAATTTTTTATTTTGAAGGGACTTTTACGCCTCCGCGTCAGCGAGGCCATTACAGACAACTTTACACACACAACGGAACTTGGAGGATAGTCGGCGATTGCCTAAGTTTGAGATACCATACTAGCATTTGCCTGGAGCGATTCCGGGAAACCGTGAAAAACCGAAATTATGATTGCCATAGTTGGACTCGAGCCAGGTCCTCCCGTATATGAGTCCAACATGTTACCCCTTTGCGCTACGTCATTAGGTCCTCTTGTTAACTTAGGCCACTGTCTGTGTACAGTATACTGGCCACTGCACTCTGTGTTGTGTATATTTTCCACCTAGTGCAGTCTTCGTCCCTTTTGACATTCCCCTGTACAAATAACATGTTGGTATAAAATAAAATAACAGGGACTGTTCGAATTCTCTAAAAACTTTTTTAAGTTATTCCCAGAGCCCACGATTTTTCGCGAAAAGAATTGTGCAACAGTTATGTGCACATATGAAGCTCAGCTTCATAGTCAGTGATTGGATGTTTATAACTCTCAGCGTTAAATGTAAATTTTGAAAAAACTTGGGTATACATCGCCTTATCGCCGCCCTGTGTAGGGACGTGCAGCGGGAGACTTGGCGGAGTTTGTCCAGCCCTGGGGGTTGTGGCGCATGTTGGCGGGGGTGGAAGACAATGACAGGTACTTCACAGGCCGGAACCACTCTCAGCCCTGCCAACCTCTCCACACTTGTACTAGATCGAGGGGTAGTCCGCCGTCTGGCTGACACATGTCCATGTACCAGCTGTACTTCACGCTACAATTGTGACGTCACTCTAGACCTCTGCCGGGCTGTATAGGTCGTTCGGGATAAAGTGAGCACTAAGTATCTGACCTTATGAAAAAAGTCAGTAGCCGTTACTGTATGATGACAGTTGCCTTACTCTGTGATTGATTGGCAGCGAACTGCTGAATGTAGTTCCGAATATTTAGCCACTTAAATGTAACAATACTGAAGTAAAAGCAACTTAATTCAACATATTTATATTTTATACAGTTAAAAACATTTTTTTCAAACTATATACGTTTCTACCGACTCCACAACTATTTTACATGCGCAGACATCAAATGACGTGTCCAGAGAGGTTAGAAATGTCCCGTCCTTAAGGCTCGTTCACAATCGGCATGAAAAAAAATAACATAACTTACACAGCATAACATTCGAAATTGTCCGTACACAATCGCCAACAAATATATCGTTTCCTGACCAATCAGAAAATAATAAACAAGAAAATAACTAGTTTCTTATTGGATGAAAATTTTCACACCAACAGCTTGTATGACGTCTCACATTCTTATCGGCCAGCATGATAACCTTGGCGTAGAAAACTCAAAGAACACCATCTTTAACACCATGCCAAGCAAGTTACGCCACGTAAGTCATGCCAAGTATTAGTTGTAAACGCCACCATTCGTATCACAAATATTCTCTTTCTTGTGCTATGATTTTTTTTTTTTTTTTACTTGCGCCATGTCAATTGTGAACGCCAGCGGAGCTTTAGCCGTTACGCGCGGGGAGAGATACGGATTGGCTGGAAATATACATTTGTCAGGTCTTTTTTGAGTGCTCACTTTATTCCGAACAGTTTATACACAACTACTCGATCTTTACCCGCACGGGGCAGTAAAACACTACATGATATACACGACAGTGGTACAGGCACTAAACTAGCTCTCAGCAGTGTTTCCATAGAACTACTTTCTTTCCGTGATTTCTGAACGACTCCTGCGATGTGTTAGCATTATGAACTGAACTACTTTTGTAGACATACGAAATTGCGAGCGAATGTTGCCTTGCTGCAGAAAAACAAAACAAAAAAAAAATTATCTTTAGTTTAACGAAGGGCTTTTGTTCTGCAACGTGGCAACATTCGCATGAAATGGCGAATGCCCACAATAACAGTTATATTTATACAATTTTGTTGTGTAGTGGACTTAAAGTAATCCTTTAAATGTATTTGTAGATAGTATGACATGCAGAGGCACGAGTATTTCGCGTATTAATCTGCTAGCAGTCTAGACTTCTTAGTCCTGTACACACACTGACCAAAGTCGAATATCCGTTGGCTCTTAACCGTACAAGTGGGTAACCCTACGAATTATTTTATCATTTATTACTGGCTTGCAAACTCCGAAGGTGTGTCAAAACAGCTGTCGTCTAACAACACATGTTACAGTTGTATACAGATTCTTAGCGTCCAACCTGACCTTGAATCAATACGCGAAATACTCGTGCCTCTTGGCATAAGGTCAAAAGTCTGATTCTATTGTTTTTTTGTGTGTGTTTACGAATAAGACCAGTAGTATTTTGTCCAGATATAATAGCCTGATGGAGTAGTTTCGAGCATATAAGGAATCCCAAAGCATCATGCTGATATGTATATTTTTCGAAGAACACAAGCATAATTTCAAATGTGTGTTCTTCGTTGTGTTGGGACGCGAGAAGTAGCTTATCAAAGTTACAGCTTCATAGTTCCAGTTGAGAGTTTGGCGTTGAAGAAATTATGAATTGTGGATATACGTCATAACGCGTGAATGCGTGAAACCTCACAATGAAACAAACAAAACAAGGTCAGGATAATTTGTTGTCAACAAACATAAGTTACATACAACTCTGGAAAGAAATGTAGTCGTATCCCAAAGTACGTCAAAAAAAAACACAACAAAAACAGAACAGTGCAAATTAACTACGAACCACAAAAAAAAAAAAAAAACGTTCAAGAAAGACGACACAAAAAACAAAAGAAGAACGACAAAATAAAATAACAAAATCAGGTGCATTAAAATGGCGAAAAAAAATTGACGAGAACAACGATAACAGTACCAGTGACAGGAGAGAGAAATGTATGCGAACACAGTGACAAAACAAACACAAGACGAAAAGTAACAGACTTCCTTCGACAACTTGTGTTAAGCTCTGAGTTGTGTATATGTTCTGCTGTCGCCTCGCCTTTATCACACTATACATTACGTTTAAACTTTAAAATACAAGAATGTTAAAATATTAGAAATTACAATGGTTAGATGCAAGTATTCTAATTTAGAAAAAGTACGCTTATGAGATCACCTTCCTGTCTGTGGGTCTGTGTTTGTGTCCCTTTGTGTGTGTATGTGTGTGTCTATGTGTGTGTGTGTGTCCCCCTTAAAACAATTGAACCAGTGGACCGAGTGTCATCAAACTTTGTACACATATATCACGTAGCAACCTGACTTGACTTTTATATACTTAGTTTTTTCTCTGTTCACGTTTTCAAAATGATGGCCATTTTAACATTTTTCGATCACGCGCGATATTAAGGAACCGTATTTACAATTTCATTAAACTGAGTAGACATAAAGAACATAGTAAAATGAATTTACTTTGATGTATTTCGCTCATGCAGTATACATAGTTTCAAAATTGCGGCCATTTATATGATTATTAACTTACTGTGTAATATCTAAGGAAATATTAAATCGAATTTCATCACACCGGGTATACATAGCCTATATACCACATACTAAGCTGACTTTACTTTTGTGAATTTCAATCATACTTTGTTGCACGTTTTCAAAATTGTGGCCATGTTTATATTTATAACATAATTTGATACATCTGAGGAAATTTTTTTCAGAATTCCATTAAATATGGTAGGCCTACTCATACGCACTGCGTACAGAACTAACTTGACTTTTGTTATTTCGTTCATCTTATATTCATATTTTCTCATTGGCGGCCATTTTTATATTTTTATAATATAACATATGTGAGGAAATTTTTTCCGAATTTCATTCATCCTGTGTTCATTCATATTTTAGTAATGGCAGTAATTTTTATATTTTTATCATGTTATGCCATATTTGAGGAAATATTTTTCCGATGTTCATTAATTTTGGTACACACATATTGCATAGTAAGTTTATTTGACTTATGTTTTTCGTCCATCCTATGGTCATATTTTAAAAACAACGGCCATTTTTTCTTTTCAATTTTTGGCATAGCACGACATTTATTAGGAAACAGTTTTCTGAAGTTTATAAAATTTACTACACATAGTTTGTATATTTTTTCATCATGTGTTTAGATATATTTTTATAATTGTTTTAAGCATTAAAAGTGTACAAAAATGAAATAACTCGAGTATAATTATGTTTGGTGAATTGTTAAAGAATAGTTATACGTTTTATTGTTGAGCAAGATACGGACCTGTGGTTGATGCTCTATGGTGCCAATCGCATTTCAGATTATTCAGGACGAATTTGAAACGTTCTTAAATAGTTGCCTGCCAGTGATATAATATAGATGCATCGTTGGCAGTTTTAAAGACCTAAAATATTGCTCGTAAATAATAAAGTATGATAAATTATTGGTTGTTGAAACCTTTCTAGAGGTTTTTACTAATCGTTCACGTTACAGTGATGTGGACACAATCCAACTAAAAGGAGAGTTTCAGGTATAAAATTAGTTCCTTGCGACACCTGAATTCACGGTAGGAATTAGTAATGCCTAGAAAAGTTAAAACAACGTATTTTTTTTTTTTACACTCAGCCTGATCTGGCGACCTAGACGCACTCTCAAGACACTTGAAGGCACTTCAAAGCGGCCCTAAAACACGGAACACTAAAATCCTAGCGAGTGAAACCAGACTCATCAGTGTTATAACGGTCGCTTTGGTTGGTCGCTGCGCGGATTTCAGGACGTTTACATTTATTTTCATTCAACGCCGGAACTTACCAGAAAAAAAGGACGCTTTTAGACCAACGGTTCGCACCGCGGGGTGGCCTTTGACGTTTGTCGCCCGACGCCGAGAGTGAATCATTCAGACGGCGGAGAAGTGACGCTCAGTGTTGCCAACGACACAGCGACAAATGTCACAAGGCACACTTCACAGGAGAGCTGGAAAGAAAATACCAAACTTTGCTCAGCCTTTGGACATTAAATACAACGTTTTCCACAGGTTAATAAAACGATTTTATGAACACGAACCAAACTCATACTTTTACTAATTTTTGTTCGTAGAAATAGTAAATCCTAATCACAGAAATTAAAATATTCTTAGTGAAAGTAAAAATCACTTGATTATTTTAGGATACATTTGTGATAGACAGGAAAGAATATGTTTTATTTTATAGACAAGAAAGAATATGTTTTATTTTATATATTTTTTAAAATTTGTAACATGTGTTGGGAAAAAATACAGAACGTTTTCTCCGTTTTTAAAAGTATTTTTATTAGCTACGTGCATTAACATCCAAAGTGAAATATTTTTTCTGTGATTATGATGGTGTTTACTTATTTTATAGAAACAGAAAACGTCGAACAAATTTTTTTGGGTTGTGTTTGTGTGGAAACACTGAAATTAAGATACACACGCTGTTAAAAATCACCTGAAATATTTCTGGAGGCGAATTCTTGTGTAGAACTGTGACGACTGTTTGTTGCATAGCTCAATCCGAAGGTGGGATTGATAGATATATGCTCTTGAAATTCGAGTTCACAATTAGCATTATCAAAAAATATCGAAAATAGCGTTTTTATTGTGTTGAAGTGCATTGGTTAGCTTCCGTGTAAATGGCATATAGCCTTTCTTAATGATCGTAGCCAATGCGTTGTATAGAATATTCAACGATGTCAGTGGCTGTGGTTCTGTAAGACTGTGTATTCTATCTAGTCTCCTCCTATTCTCTCGCTTCATAAATTACATTGGTAAAGCCTGTGCTTCTCTCAATATTACACCTCTACGTGGACCCTGCAGATTTGTTAGCACACTGGTAAAAGTGACGTCAAGGCAGCAGATGTGTATAAATGAGTCACGATATTGAAGAAATTCAAAGGTAGACATCGCAGATGTCTTTGTAAAAATCCTCTCAAGACTTTCTACCTCTTCATTTGTTTTATTCCCTTTGTATTTATTATGAACCAATAAGTTTTATCCGTTCATGTCTAAAAACTGACTAATTTATTTATTTATAGATAACTTATTAACTTGTGAATACAAATTATTTTTCACCGCACAGTTTTAAGAAACTCGAAAGCCTTACGCAGTGAAAATGAAATGTCACATCATTTCGGAGCCTAATAATGAATACTGTTGACTACTACTGCGACATGGCTCACAAAAACATAATAGAGAACGGAACACGTTGAGAGTTCAGAATTCTTGCAACTCACGTATGAGATATATTCTGCTTAGAAACACGCGACATTACAGGTCCTTCCTTCAGTAAGTTGTCATGGCTCAAGCTAACTCAAAGCCGGAGCACTCATTCCCTGCTAATGCTGTAAAAAACTGTAGCTCCGTAATACCTCACTACTTATATGAACATCCTATCCACACACACACACACACACACACACACACATATATATATGTGTGTGTACTTTTAACAAAATCATTACTAGCTACTTACTATCTTACCCAGTCAACAAGAAGCGCAAGATGTGAAACTCGTGAATGAATTGTTTGCTTGTGTTCTGTGCAAGTGTGCAATGTAAAATGTTTTATTTACAAGATAGGAAATTATTATTTGCAGCTGATATAAGCCCCACTCACTCACTCAACATCAAAGCACAACCCAAACTGCTGGATCTAGAAACTTGACGTTATTTGAGGTTGGCTTCCATTTACGCCATGCCGTATGCACCCACCAGGTTTTTTGAAATTTTAAAATTGAGGAAATGAAAAAGGGTGAAATGTACTCTCAACGAATCCTCGATAGCGCTTGAACCATTTGAGATATCGAAGTGATTTTTTAAAATCAGAATGAAGCTTACGAGAATGCGTATTACCTAATTTTTCGGTTTTCAAATATTTAAAAATTATGGGGCTGGAAAGATGCAAAGTGTTCATGAAATCCCGAAAAACTGGTATGATTACGGAGAAATAATGTAAAAGTTGTTACTTTTGCCGTTCTATTGATACATCTACCACATTAAATTTCTTAATAATACTGACGACCTCTCTTAGCGTAGTTGTTTAGAACACTGGTAGGAAGTTTTGGTCCAAATCCTGTGTAAGGAAAGACAACGGGGAAACGCTCTGATATTCTATACTAACATATTAGTGGCAGCTGGCAGATGAGTTAATTTTCTATCTTAAGTACGAAAATTTAAGGTTGCTTCAGCTATAGGGACGTAAGCACCCACTGAGGGTTGGAAAATGGTAAAATTTATTTTCCTGATATTCTCGATATCCCAAACCTATTATTGTTACGCTTCGGGAGGTGAAAAGTTGCAAAGTCGTAAAATGTGTTTTCGGCCTGATATCGATATCTTTCACGATAAACTATTGTCTTAGATTTTCTTCAAAAAGTCCACCTGGGCAAAGCCGCGGCCTGGCAACGAGTGCATCTAAACTCATATAAATATATACATAGCTACGAAATAAAATAAAAGAACAGATCAATTTAAATGTTGTAGCAAATCTCATCACATGAAAATAGTTTTTAAAGTTCTGAAATTTCACGCGTTAGTTTTAATATATGTAAGTTATCGTTTCCATAAGAATGAAAAAAAAAAAAAAACAGTTTCCAGTGGAATACACGATAATCCTGCTGTCACTGCGTTTAAAGAGACATTTATAAGTAAATAATCCATACAATACAAACAACATATTCGAATGTGTACAGTAGTTAGGTTGTCCCAAAGCTCAAGAACCTTGTAAGGGAGCGTGGGGGACAAAGTAACTTAAAGAACGATTATCTCCATGTTACTGAAGTAAATATAAAAACTATAAAGGGCAATCCTAGGAAACCGGTTTGGCGGGCTTTATGAGCACGACATAGTGACGCTTTCGTAATACTTAAAAACATGGGCCGGAGTCGCAGATTGTGTCCATAAATACGTCACTTGGACGAAATTTTTGCACAGACAGTCGGCAGGAAAGATATTTTCTAGGATTGGTATTTGTTTTATTTCGCTCTCGTGTTGGTATTCATGAATACTCTCGAAACAAATCCGCAAAATATTCGCGGATAAGAGATGGATAAGAGACCGTGCTCTCGTAAACAACTACCGGGACACTTTGCGCAATCATGTACGAATTTTGCTCTTCTCTCTTATACGCAGCGTTTGCGAGTCCACTGAGGCAATACAATGGCGGATAGTCATGTGAATATTTAATCGAGAGTGCTTATCAATGTTAAAACTTAAAACACACTCTTCGTACGATATATCCGGAAGTAACTATTAGGATGGAAATGGAAAAGAAAATAACAAACCATAAATTGTTATGTTATTACATTTTAAAGTAACGTACTTTCAAGGTGAATAGTGATGTTATTAATCGTCTATCGGCCATGTTATCTACCTTTGGGAGCAATTTGCAGTTACGAGTCGGATAGGATAGGCCCGGACGTCTCGCAACTTTGAGAGAGATGCGACACACAAACAACACACAAATTTTATAAGAATATTGCTTCCTGCTAGCGTGTAGAATACGGCTCTTATCTTCCTTGTAAGTATTATTAGAGGCAGCTCTTGATAAGTGATAACTTGAAGACTATCCTGTCCAGATTAATAGTAGAGAAAGCATCACTTATTGTAACTTCAGACTATAAATGTTGAGTTTGTTACTTCTACAGACATTATTATATCCGGTTCAGGATAAAGTGAGCACTCTAAGAACCCTGCTTATGTTCCTTTTTAAGCCAATTCGTAAATTTTCACCCGTAACGGCTAACCTCGGAAAATACCTAACCTCTCTGAACACGTAACTTGATGTTTGAGCGTTTAAGATAAATTGGGCAGTCGGTAGGCACCTATATAATTAGATTTTAAAAAAATGTTTATTATTCATATAAAACTAATTCATGTCGATTTTATGTTGAATTTATTTCAGTATTGTTGTATTTAAATAGGAAAATACACGGAGCTACATGCGGAAATTCGGTGCCAACCATACATCAAGTAAGGGAACTATTGTTATTGTAGAATTATACACTGTAACGGCTAGTGATTTTTTTCTGAGGTTAAGTCACTAGTGCTCACTTTACCCCGAACAACCTATACTTAGGTTCATTATATTAAAAACTGGCAGGAAACTACAAATTACATGAAAATATAAGCCAAACTAGAGTTTCGAAAGAGTCAATGTTATAATGAGCCACACCCTAATGATTTAGCCCTGTAGCTCGACCTCGTAAGTTGGCAACGCTGGACACGGCCCTTAACATCAGTGGACGAGCGATGGTAGGTGAGGACTGGGAAGGGGGAAGGGAGGGTAGTGAAACTGTAACACTGGATGTTGTGGGAAGTGAAAATGCGTCAGAGGCGAGGTCTGAACGCTTGCCCCCCGCCGCCTCTCCATTTCCTGCTCTTTGACGGGCCGCACTTCCGGTCCGTGGCACGCTGTCCGTGTGTCGGCACTGTTACCTCCCCCCTCCCCCCTTCCAACCAGGCACAAGTGTGCGGCTGTCTTCAGAGTGTACTGCCATGTCGGCGAGTATAGACAACCAGAGATATACCCTGCTGCTGGTCGTATACACTGTTCTAGGTAAACTGAGCACGTTCTTCCAGGAGAAGACCAGTACCTGTTGCCGCGTCGCCTCAACGAGCCAAGCGCTGAACTAGCGTGCAAGGTTCCCGCCGAACTGTTTTTACTATGGGACAATAAGCGGTGACCATACAATTTTATTGGTGGAAAGTCTGAAACTAAGTTCAGTGCAGGTCGCAATCTGAGTTTCACAAACATCTGTTTAGTACAGTTTGAAGTACAGGAGTCTGAAAATGCCGTTTTTAGCCATGTTGGGTGGCTTAGAAATAGTGCTTTTAATGAGCATGGCTTCTAAATAATGAGGTTCCGACTTTTTCTGAAGTTTGTTTTCTTTTCGTACGTTGGCACGTGGAATATTTTAGTAGAAAAAAACTGTTTACGAACGCGGCCCCCTTAGGAGGCGATGTTTCATGATGTGAAGCAGCAATAGTTGTCCTTAGCGCACGTATGCTACAAGTATAGTTGCCAGCAGTGGAGCACTCAGGACATTTGTTCGTGGGGTATTACACAGAGCCATAGTTGGGATTTGTGTTTGGATTTTAAGGGGCTTGGGGATCCCTGAAACTGGTAACGTTATGAAGTAACACCGATCCCCCCTGCCCCCAAGGAAAACTTAGATTTCAAGGTGCAAAATGGTGCTCCTTCCCGTAAGGTAAAGGATGCGGAGAAGTCTGGACTCCAAGACCCTCCTACCAAAGTTTTGTTGTATGATGTTGCATTTACAACATTATAGTTTTAAATCCTCACAGTTAATTTTAAGCACCGAGTGTAAGCTACGCCTTAATTTTACCTTACAGAATAGTAACCATTATTTTAAAAAATTTCCACGCATTGTTTGGGGCGTGTTTCAACTACTGTAACGCCCCCTTCACGTTCCTTGGATGTGCCGCATGGTTACCAGGCGTCCGGTGATACATGTCCACCTTTCTAAGTATTTTTATTTGTCCGACCGGCTTTTTCGTGAGGCTCACTATAATGAGATATTACGTGAGTATTAACTTTCCTTTGCACTGTGTCTTATCGTTTTGGT
Organism: Medauroidea extradentata; assembly: GCA_003012365.1. Lineage (NCBI taxonomy): Eukaryota > Metazoa > Arthropoda > Insecta > Phasmatodea > Phasmatidae > Medauroidea > Medauroidea extradentata. The sequence continues at coordinate 76,876 of PNEQ01122005.1, forward strand.
TAGTACAGTACATTTCAGCAATCAAGTTTATTACAGAAGCACTTAATTCTCATTTTATGTCAACTGGTAGCATAAATGGTTTCGTATTCAGTTTATTGCATGTTTGAAGGTCGCTCAAAGCAAATTCTAGGAATATTATTAATGTGACAGAATAACACTGAAACATTATCAAATCTTAAACTTACCTAACGTATTTTCTTCCAGTGTAATGTATTTATCTCTCCATTTTAGCAACGTTCCCTCCTTTCGTGAAGTGAATTGCTTCATATTTTATTCTCACCGAAAAAAAAAAAATTGTAGGAAGTCTTCCCTGCAAAATTATTTTGTAGTATAACTACAGAATAATTTTGTGATAGCCAGAATATTTTAGTGGTGTCAACAAAATGTGTTTGTGGTGGCCACAAAAAAAAATTTGCACGGTAAATACCCACAAAGTATTTTGTAGCTGCCACAAAATATTTTTTTCGACAGTCCTAGTTTCAAGGTCTTTAGCGCACTCTTTGTGTTCTAAGCATTCAAAGATGTCACATCATTACACTCCTTATTACAGAATATTCAGCTATAACTATTGTAATGGAGTTACAGATATTTACTTTATTTTTTTCCAATTGATTATTTTTGATGATTATTTCTTATATTTTATTTAATTAATTTGTTTGATGAACATTTATAATTTTATGATGAGTGATGTTAAATTTAATTTAAAGTAATATTTAATTGCCATAATTTCTATGTTTTGATTCACTTCTCTGTGTACTAGTGTATTCAGGGGGTTTATATGACTTAGATCTAGGGATCAGAACCTGTAGTAGTTAAGGACGCTGCCTACCTTGAAGCCACGGCAGGAGCAAGCATACAGTTTTACAGGTTAATTGATTTTCCACCTGGCTCTGTAACGGTTGAAGTTACATATCTGCCACCACTGACTTTTTTGTTCGTCTCGGCGCCGCGTACATTGCTATGGATCGTGTTGGCAGTTTTTTTCAATACCCTGAAAATTGTGTACAAAAAATCATTTTTACACACAAACAACACGCGAAAATGGCTATCCATAACTTCTTTTCTGCACTTTTATTTACGTAGCAATGTTCTCCTTTCCTCGGTGCAGAAAATTGCTTTCGTCCGGAAGCAATATCACAAAAGGTGACCGAGTGTCATTGAAAATAATTTAACATGTAAAACCCTATTATTTCTCCACCAGGGCTCCGAGGTAGGCAGCGCCCTTAAGTTCTTTCTCCAAGTTGGAGAAATTTTAGGTAATTTCACTTAGGCTAGGGCTAGAACCGACGCTACTAGCGATGGCTCGGTCTTCTATTCTTGACTCTCGAAGCAGATAGACGTAGCGGCAGGCTTTTTCCTGTGTGGGAAAGTCAGCTCATCCTGCCGCCATCGTAAGTTTAGGAAACCCAAGGGAGTGGGTTTAGGGCTTATTGAGAACACCTAATTAAGTTCGCCGACTAAAGAAGTGTCTAATTTGTGTTAAAATCTAGCTATGTTTTTTTATGGACTGCAAGCCAACATGGTAACTACGTAAGGCGTCGTTTATTTTCCTAGACCGCAACCCTATTGAAGTGAACTGAAATCGTATAAATCATCATTAAAGTTTGACTCTGTTTTAAAATCTTAATAATTTCTACAGCAAATTTCAACAGTAAACTCTTTTAATTTGATTTGGAACTGATAAACTAATTTCTGAACTTTTTAACTGAACCAAATAACTAATAATGCCGAGCCTAACCAGAGGCTTGAGATCTTCTATCTTAACTCTACTGACCGAGCTAAATATTTATTTCTTTGGCCGAGCATAATTCAATAAACTGTGGAATAAATTCAGATACAAAAGATTTATATTTTAAGTTATTTGTGGACTTAGTAATGTGCTTTGTTACTGGTTGGGAGACGGTAATTTTGGTAAGTCATTTGTCCGAGGTTGTAGGGATATAGCACCTTTAGTTCTCATGCTCTTATTTGTTTTAATTAAATACAGCAATTTATTCTCATGCTCTTATTTATTTTAATTAAATACTGCAATTTTCAAAGGTATTTCTGTGTGTTATATTTACCCTTATTCCCTATAAGCGTGATGTTTCTCTCCAGTATTCTTCACTGCATTCACTGAATTCACAAAAATTTAATTTAATCACAATTCTATTAATATTCACAACTAACACCATTCTACAACCAAGAAACTATATCTATATATCGTTGCAATTTTCCAATTTTTTTACAGACAACGTTTACAATACTGACGTGATTTCGTAAAGTTTTTCTAAATTTAATATTGACATTAATTACTGACCTAGTAGACTTACGTTTATCAGAATTTAGCGGAATATTTTATGACGTTAGTTAAGATAATCATACAGTATGTGTCTCTGATACTTTTAATTAATGTGTTGCAACTGACGCTGAATTCTACTGTTCAAAAATTATTATGAAAATGTCCGTTTTAGTTATTCTACTATCACGGAAAAACATTGAAGAATAACGGAAAAAAACTACCGCTCTGATACGAAAACAAACACTGAAAAAACTGTGTATCTAACGAAAATGTATTGGCTAATTAAAAATTTTTGTATTTATAATTTTAAAAAACTACTATAGTGCTTGTAATTGTGCAGAAATGTTTCAAGAAATGGAATTAAGGTTACACATTCCTACTGAAAGTAAACATAATTACTACTGTTTAATAAACGAAAATGTACATGTTAAGTTGCACATTTTTAGTACATGTAGAAACACATCAATGTAGTATCTTTTCTTCAATTGGCGTAGATCTTTTACAGTACTGTCGTTGTTGAAACGCAATCATGTCTGCAAAATTTTTAACTATGTAGAGTAATTTTACAGCTTCAACAATGAGGCTTGTGTTAATTTCCGTTGACGTTTTAGTGAATAAAAAACATCAATTTTAGTGCAATTTCACCTAATGCGTAGTATTTCTACGTTACCGTTATTGTTAAAACGCAGTCGTATCAGTAAAGACCTAAGAAATTCGCTTTATTATTATGTGAAAGACTAGACTTCTCTGCACTGTATATATCCGATCACAATATGTGATTAAATTTGTCATGAATATATCTGCGATATAAAATTAACGTATGTAGCGTTTGAAGATGTTGGTCATTCTACCGTGGAATATTTGTTAGTCAGAAACACTATTCTGTTCAGACTACTCTGTCGGACAATGAAACACGTCGAACAAGCTTACAGCCATTTGGAATCTAATCCGCTGCCAGAATATAACGCGAATTTTGCATGTTTCTGCATAGCAGATCTAAGTTGTAATGTATAGGGACTGGAAAATTTTGCGAATTCAATAACTTCTAGGCTAGAATCCATTATACTATGCATACTCAAGCCACGACTATTAGTCAGCTAGCTGCTGCTCAGTGGAACAACAGACAATGAACGAATAGTCGGGGCTTGAGTATGCGTAGTAGGCCTACAATGGAATCCAGCCTACAGGTCATTGAATTCGCGATACTTTCCAGTCCCTAGTAATGTAGAGTAATTTCACAGTTATAATTATTGTATAAATATGTATTTACATCTTTTAGGAGGAGAGGAATTTATGAGGAATCGTACCTGCTCATGTATTTTAAATTTACATTTTTGCTAAATTTGTAGACGAAGCTACAGAGATGATGTTAAAATTGCTCTTATTTTACAGCTAAATAGTCATGGTACTGTAGCTTCATTAACAATGGCGTAATATTTGAATTTCGAATTATAACGTCACATATTATCTCCTGATTTCAGGGTAGGTAATGTTTGTGTTCGCACAAAAAAATGGACGTACAAATTTCTGTCCAGGTTAAACACACACCAGCCAAAAAGAAACTATACAAATTTGGGACGACTAGTTGCGGAGAAATTTCTTTAAAGTTAAAATATTTTCATAGTACGTATAGTTTAAGGTACCATGCAAATTGTTAAGTGTATTTTAGTTTCTTTTTGTAAATTTTTTTTTTCAATTAGTAAAATTGAAGTACCAGTATTTGACAACAAAGTACGAAAGTTTATTTTCAAAATAAAAAAAACGGTATTAATGTCAAGGTTAGATTTCAAATGCGAGCGAGCAGTGGTGTAAATAGCACACACAGCATTCAGCAGCCACAGAATGGAGTCATCTGCCAAGATATATTACCCAAGTAGTATAGATTCCATTCAATTAATTACTAAACGAAAACTAAATTAAACTATAACAACGTATTTGAAAACAATACCCAAATTCCGAAACATTACTATTTGTCAGCAGCAAAATGTTATTCAATGTAATGCAAAGCTGAAGGTTACATAGTTCCAGTTGTCTTGTTTTTTACAGCAATAAATTGGTGCCTCAGGGAATGTAGGTTAGAATCCTGGCAGAACCTATAAAATGTTCAGTAAACTGTAGGATTTTAAAAGCGCAGTAGCGATTATAGCAAACAATTGTGAAACAGTACATTTGCTTGTGCATTTACACTGACAGATTGGAAAAAAATGACATTTTCTATGTGAAATTTTTTTCCCGTTGTAGAAAAAGTAAGGCAATAGTGAAAATATATTTTTATCTAATGTAATGTGTAATTTGCCAGAGTCATCATTTACAAACGGTGATTCAGTGGCCTTGTTATTAAACTATGAATTGTATTTTTACTGTGATACATTCTGAAACTACAAGCCAATGTTATAGCTGAAATACACGTATATAGGTTTAACACTGCTGCCAAGTGCATTAATGTGTAAAATTACACGTTGGTAAAATAGCACATATACGGTTAAAGATGAAATAAACACTCGCGTGTAAATTTATTATGTTATTATTATAATTACAGATCAGTGACCTTGAACGTAATTGTACGAAGTCACGCATATGGGAGCAAACGACAAAGTAAGTAATTTATTTTGAGATAATCACACCGTAGCAAATGGTCAAACGTTGTGTTCTTAAAATAATCATAATATTTGAAGGAAAATGAGTGGCCAGAAAAAGATATTTATACGAGATTTAGATACATAGAGTAAACTTTGACGTTGAATATCTCAGTTCCAGTGAATCATGGGTTGGTTCTCTTCTTCTTAACTTTGTTCAATCATTGCTGAGTTTTTCATTTAAATAGAGGGTATTTTCTCGGCCACTTGTCAGTGTGAGAAATAATCACAGTTCGCAAGCAATTATCTAAGTTGTTATGTCTCGGATAGAGCATGTCATTAGAAACGGAAGAAAGGGTTCACTTTACCTCGAACAGTATGCAACTAGAGAGATTTTAAATCGTTGCTCAGCAGAGTAGTGTTCGCACCTTGTGCGATTAGCAAACGATTGTTATTTGCGGTTAAACTGTTACCAAACTAATAACAAACTATTAAGGGTGGCATACCAGAATTCTCATGGAACCATTAAAATAATAAGAAGCAAATAACAAACAAGACCTTTGGCTACGCGTATACAACTGTGGAACGTAGCAAACAGACTTCCAGCGATAAGTGTATCGTACATATGGAGCTGCATATTCAGCTGACTCACTCTACACAACCTTGCGATTAGAAAAGTAATGTGCTCAGAGACCTACGAGTACCTAACTATTTCTCACGTGAACAGTACCCGAGAGATCAAATAAAAGTACGAGTGGCCTGGTAGGTAGGCAATACACATCTACCAGTAAACTGAAGGTGGGTTCGATTAAAAGAAGCGTGGAGAGCTAAGGGCGACGATGCACGTGTATTGCGCCTCATCCTAGCTTCTAGGTGCAATTCACAGAACCGATAACTCACCTCTATGAGACATTCTGCATTGAAAGAAGAAATTTCCCTGCAAAATAATTTTTGTGGTGAACACTAAATTACTTAGTGGTGACTACAAAATTCTGTGGCGACCACAAAAATTTTTTGTGATCGCTACAAACATTATTTTGCAGGAGAATACCAACAAAATATTTTGTGCCCACCACAAAATATTTTTTTTCCGTGTGTGGGAACCCTATTATTTTATGCCGAAATATTTAAGATAAAAGTACCTACGTACAACTGTTTTTTTTTTTTTTTAATATTCTAAATCAAGATAATCATGCCTAGGGAAAGGAATAATTCGCAAGTTTAATGACCTGCATGATAAAATCCACTGTCTTGTAAATACTCAGACCCGACTATTTGTCAATTAGCCGCTACTCGCTGTAACAACGGACAATGAACGAATAGCCGGCGCTTTAGTGCGCATAGGTAAGGCCCGGTAGTTTTCGCGAAATGATTTTTGCCTCACTTTGTTTCAGTGTCTTACGTGGGCACCTGCAGCTCAACTTCATGATTATTGGCAGAGTGTTTTTATGCAGAGCTATTATTAATTTGACTGTGCCAATCAGTACATGGATAACTGTGAAACATCACGTCTGTGAGTTGCGGGTTTAACCTCCACACGCTGCCTGTTACGGCATCCAATCACTGACCACATAGCAGAGATGCAGGTGCGCACGTAAGGCACTGAAACAAAGTGATTCAAAAATCTTTTCGCGAAAACTACTGGGCCCTTACGCATGGCACAGGTACTGGAAAATCGCCAAAATGTTTAAGATAGTCTCCAATAAACTGTATCATATTATAACCGTGACACGTGTGAACAGTTTTGGGACAAATCACACACGCTGTGTGTCTAAGCTGTGCAGTTCTAACTGGGCACGTTATAGAGAGAAACAATGCTTCAAATAAAATATTAGTTGGTTCGATAATATTATCGCGGAAAAAACCGTTGCATACTTAATATTTAAAACTTTTATTTACTAATTTTCACAGCCGGTACTGTTAAGTTTCCAAAACTTTCTTCAGCTTAATTTTTGGAGTTTCGTACTCTAAATGTTAGCCTGTAACAAACACCTTTATCAGTTATTCAACTGGGAAACGTTAATAATGTACAAATATACGGCAGGTTAATACTTAGAACACGCAAGGTTAAAAAGGTCCGAAAAAAATGTTTAAAATACTCTAGTGCTAAAGGGGCCGTTGTAGTCGAGGGGTTAGACCTCTCGCCTCCCACAAAGGCGTTCCGGGTTCTACTACCGGCGGAGACGATGTCTGGATTTTCGCAAGTGGTAATCGTGCCAGACGATGTCGCTTGTCAGCGGGTTTTCTCGGGGATCTTCCGCTTCCTCCGACCCTTCATTTCGGCGCTACTCGCATTATGGTACTCCTTCAACAGAGGTAAAGACCTAGACGTAAAGTGCTGCTCGAAATCCATTCACTTCACTTCTAGTACTGAAAAATTGGTAAGTGACGCATAGACTGAGTGATGTATAGACACCTGAAAAACTCGCGTTTTCTTCCAGGCAAAAGCTAGAATTACAGCAACTGTAAGTTGGAGCTACTTATACATAATTGTTCGTTTACTTATTTGACGTCCCCTGGAAGTCTCTGAGCCAATAATAACAATGTAACTAAATGCAGGCCCATTTGACTGTGTTAGCGAGCAGCCAATGAACAGCTTTTGTTTGCTTGAGTTCACAAATATTCTTGGAGGCTAGCCTACATGTCAGTGAATCCGCGAATTTTACCCGTCTCTAACCATAGCCAATGTCGATACAAAACATTGTGTTACATACATCACGTTGGAGCCTAGCAAGTAGTGAACTATTCCCGCGATTTTCCAGTGTCTCTACGCATAGGATAATGGATTATAGCATGCGGATTATTGAACTCGCGAAATACACCTTTCCCTAAATGCCTAACAAATACCGCAATAACACCCATTTTCGTCATGTTCGGCAGCGAGAAATTAAGATTTAAATATTAACGTAGTGCCTGATAAATAGTATACACGCGTGTAAGGTTCTTTGCATGCTATTCCTAAATGGAACATCACTAATATGTAGAGACGGGAAAAATTCGCGGGTTCACCGACATGTACGCTAGCCTGCAAGAACATGTGTATTCAAGCAGACATTACCTGCTCACCGGCTGCTCGATAACGCAGTGATATGGGCCTGCATTTAGTTGCTTCTGTACTATTGGCTAAACGACTTCCAGCAATTGCGTAAGTGGCACGAACTTACATTTGCTGGAATTATAGCTTGGGACCAAAATAAAGCACGTATTTTTTCCCGCTACTAAGACGTGAGCAGCGCCCCAATAAATATGGCCACGGTTTTGTTGTGAAAAGATGTTTACCCCACTTTGTTTCAGTGTCTCACGAGAACATCGTCAGATCTGTTTCATGATTACTGGCAGCGTATCTATGTACAGCCATGTTTCTCATTTGACTTCACCAATCAGGATAAGATTATTGTAACTACACACGTCTGTAATTTGCAAGGCATGTGAGAGTAAAGTCATCCAATCACAGACGATGTAGCACAGCTGCAGATGTGCACATGACGCATTGGAAACAAATGTTGCAAACATATTTTCTCCATTAAATCGTGGCTCTACCAATAACTTGTGTCGGTCGAAGATACGAACTACGCTCGGCAGCATACGATGTCGGCCACTTTAAAGGAATTTCAAAACGAGAATGTTTAAGTCTACTTATTTCCTTTGATACTTCACTTCCCAGGAAAGTGGTACTTATGTCTTCGTCTTAAATTTCGTCAGGAATAACTAGAGCCCACGATTTTTTGTGAAAACTGCAACAGTTTGATTCAATTACTTATGTGCAAATATGAAACTTTGCTTCATGGCAGAATATATTATTGCTAGAGATGATGGTATATCGCGAAAATGTTTTGTGCCAAGATAGCCTTGAAAACACTGACACAACGTGGCTGTCTGCAGACCAATACCAGGCATCAAACATTACAGTATCGGGATTCTTATTGGCTCTGTCAAATAGGGTAACAGCTCCACGTACAAGCTAAAGCCAGTAATCTTCTGGTAAGCTGGACGTGTATTGAAATCCATCAAACAGTCAACTTTTCCCGCGATAAACCATCATCTCTAATTATTGCACAGACGTGGTTCATTTGACTGTGCCAACAGGAACAAGGTTACTGCGACACCACACGTCTGTGATTTGCGGGTAGAACCCTAGACGCTGAGAGTTATAAACAGCCAATCACTGGCCATGAAGCAAGGCTTCATATGTGCACATAAGGTGTTGAAACAAACTGTTGTAGTACTCTTTTCGTGAAAAATCGTGGGCTCTACTAATGACAGACGTGTGATGTTGCAGCAACCGTATTCTCGTTGGCACACTAAAATGAAAGAAGACTCTGCACATATGCACACAACCAATAACCATGAAGTAGAGCTGAATGTATGCACATAAGTAGAGACCAGAAAAATTAGCGTTTTCTTTCAGGAACAAGATAGAATTCCAGCAACTGTAAGTTCGTGGAACTTTCACAATTGGTCGTTGACTAGAGACTTGAAAATTTGGCGTTTACTTTCAGGCGCAAGGTAGAATC
>PNEQ01122005.1:86346-99290 GCA_003012365.1 Medauroidea extradentata
AGCAACTGTTAGTTCGTGGAACTTTCACAATTGGTCGTTGACTAGAGACTTGAAAATTTGGCGTTTACTTTCAGGCGCATGGTAGAATCCCAGCAACTGTTAGTTCGTGGAACTTACACAATTGGTCGTTGACTAGAGACTTGAAAATTTGGCGTTTACTTTCAGGCGCAAGGTAGAATCCCAGCAACTGTTAGTTCGTGGAACTTTCACAATTGGTCGTTGACTAGAGACTTGAAAATTTCGCGTTTACTTTCAGGCGCAAGGTAGAATCCCAGCAACTGTTAGTTCGTGGAACTTTCACAATTGGTCGTTGACTAGAGACTTGAAAATTTGGCGTTTACTTTCAGGCGCAAGGTAGAATCCCAGCAACTGTTAGTTCGTGGAACTTTCACAATTGGTCGTTGACTAGAGACTTGAAAATTTCGCGTTTACGTTCAGGCGCAAGGTAGAATCCCAGCAACTGTTAGTTCGTGGAACTTTTACAATTGGTCGTTGACTAGAGACTTGAAAATTTCGCGTTTACTTTCAGGCGCAAGGTAGAATCCTAGCAACTGTTAGTTCGTGGAACTTTCACAATTGGTCGTTGACTAGAGACTTGATAATTTCGCGTTTACTTTCAGGCGCAAGGTAGAATCCCAGCAACTGTTAGTTCGTGGAACTTTCACAATTGGTCGTTGACTAGAGACTTGAAAATTTGGCGTTTACTTTCAGGCGCAAGGTAGAATCCCAGCAACTGTTAGTTCTTCCTTAAATTTAATGAGCCAATAATGTAAATTTAACTAATTGCGGGCTCATTTTACTGTGTCAGCGAGCAGCCAATGAACAGAAGTTGTCTACTTGAATACACAGATATTCTTGAAGGCTAGTGAACCCGCGAATTTTTCCCGTCTCTATCGTTGACTTATTTGTGGAGCTAGGAAAAATTTGCGAGTTCAATGACATACGTGCTAGAATCCAATGTCCTATGCTTACTCAAGCCCCGTCTATTCGTTAATTGTCTGATGTTCCTCTGAGTAGCAGCTAGTTGACAAACGGTCGGGGCTTGAGTATGCACACTACAATGCATTCTAACATGAAGGGCACAAATCGGCGAAATTTTCCGGCCTCTACACATAAAACTTTGAAACAAGCGTGTATGTAATTATTTTCACTGAAAATCACTAGCTCTACACATGCACAAAGTCGATATTTCAAGTTTGTATATGTAGTTTTTCTGCGGCAGATCTTCAATCAGCGGCTTATGGGTGAATTGAGGCTAATTAAATTTATATTTTATGAACAAAATTAGAAAAATAGGGTGTAAGCCATTTTTAAGAAGAAATATGTTAACACTACTTTCTTAAATTATTATTTTCATTTTAAATTTAAAATGAATCAATGCAGTCATTCTTAAGATGTTCATTAAGTACTATCCTGTACATTTTCCTCCAGCATAGGTTGAATTTTGTTAAGTTTAATACCTACAAAATATAAATTAAATTTACTAAATGCGCAGTTGATGTATCATTTGTAACAAGTTTATGCCAATACTGTAGTTTTTTGTTTTAATATTATCTACTTTAGTATTTGTTATGTTCAAAAATCGGCGGGAATCAGTTGAGTAGTTTGCGAGAAGTGACATAACATTTCTATTTAATACTAACAGTTGGCTTACGTCGCTGCCGGCGTGTGTATCTCGCAGCAGATATTGTTTAATTTAACTGGAAGACATCATTGTGCTCTATGCCAGTGGTTCGGCCGTCAAGTGTTAGGGTAACTAAGATGCTAATTTCACTTACTCGTGAACATGTAACTATAGCTGTCCAAGCGAGAAGCAGCTGTCTCAGGATTTTATTAGCAGAACAGGCCTTGAGAGGGATCGCAAGATGATTCGGAATTACTGGTTTTTGAATTGTTTTGTTATTTAGAAACACATGTTTACAATGTATCAGTGTCGCACGCTAGTCAAATACATGACCTTGCTACAAACTCATAAATGCATATAATCTTATACTGCAAATGAAATAAGTCATTTTAAAATTATGAATATATTCTAGGGATTTTATAATTTTTAAATGATGTAATACTAAAGGGTTTTGTGAACTGTTGAAGCGCTCTAACAATATGTTTTAAGTTATTTTAATTAAGTATTGCTCTGATTTATTAGTGTAAAATTCAACACGCCAAGTGGGTCGAAATAATATACGTAGTACGTAACCTTATCCGACCCAAGCACAACCAGTGATGACTGTCCCTTTAATTAATTTTCTTACGAAAAGTTCACTAAGGTTATTGATGCCCCAAACTTGAGACAAATCTTGCGAAGCGGTATGTTAGTGGGCTAATGCTGTTGCGTAATCTCAGAGGCAGTGAAAGGCGTCGTCTATTTTTACACATTTGTACATTCTCCAGCTCTACCCCTTCGAACGACATAATCAAGGTGTCACTAATTTTATGTCTTGTAGTCCTTTGGTGCCAGAATCTCACGTTTTCACAACCACACAGACGGTATTCCAGAATCTCCAGAAGCATATACCGGAGTTCCAAAAGACTGTGCTACTGAACGTCGAAAAATATTCATTAAAAATAAGTAATACAAATTATATACGTCATACCTAGGCATGTGCAAGTTATACAACATAACGTAACAACAGGATTGCAAAGAATAACTCCACATTAATTATTTCTCGATGGTTGTACTACTTGCCTATTTGCTTTTCTGTCTTCTGCTTTTGTTGGCTTACACACGGAAAAGAATATAGCAAAGCATTTTTTTCAGTTCTGTTAAAAATTGGTTTTATGTAGCTTGATCTTTCTTGCCAAAAATAAAAGTTATTTAGATTTGGCTGGTGAGTTAATTAATGAGAATTTTCTTAATTTCATAAAAAGTGTGTTATGTCGCTTTGGAAAATTTGGTAAATGCATTATAAAACGTTCTTAACAACACTGTAAAATATTTTTTCGATACATCATCTCGTTCAGGATTTAAAATATAAGTATTTGAAAAGCAGTAGAAAAGATAGATAAATAGCTTTAATTGGTGAATTTCATATAATTACGAAAAAGTTGGTATGCATTTGTACACTCTAAAAAATAGTTTGTAAATTTACCAGACTTGCGTATAGGAGCGCTAAGAAAGAAGGTATGGTAGAATAGTTTCCCAGACATCCACGGTAACACTCCTAAACATAATTATAAAACAGTCAAATGCATACTGTAGTTACCAGACTTGTATTGTAACATTTGTAAACGTTTGCATATTTACAAGACGGAACTATGGTAACTGTCCCATAATACGTCTGGGATAATAACTTCCTAAACATTTGAGGAAGTTTTTTAACAGTGTATAAGTGTTCTAGTCAAATGAAAATCACGGCAGATTCTAGCTACATCGACGATTCACCGAAAACACATTTCGCACCTTCTCACTCCTTTTGAAGTACAATTTCGAAAAATCCCTTGTTAGTGTTGTGGCTCGTTATTTCAATCAATCAGCCAGCGTACCCTTGTATATTTCGAGACTAGCATTGACCCGTCGTGCTTTCGCCCGTGTTTTGTGGGTTTAACGTTTCATTCATAGCAAGGTAATTATGAACTGCTGTCTACACACTACGAGACAATAGAAATAACTTGTGAAGGAATGGACCATGCAATTACTAGAGACGGGAAAAATTCGCGGCTTCAATGACATGTAGGCTAGCCTTCAAGAATATACGTGCACTGAAGCAAACATCAGCTGTTCATTGGCTGCTCGCCGACACAGTAAAATGGGCCTGCATTTAGTTACATTGTAATTATTGGTTGAGCGACTTCAAGGTGGTGTCAAATAAATCAAAGCCAATTGTGAAAGTAGCACCAACTTACATGTGCTGGAATTCTAGTTTATGCCTGAAAGAACACGCGAAATTTTCAGGTCTCTAGTGATTACTTAAGAAAACAATCTAGCATTTGCCTGGAATATTTTTCGTAGCATTCTTTATTAAATTGAAATGTTTATAACTGTGCACAGAGAGGTTGTATAACATTTTTAGTAATCAATATATGTAATATCACAAAAGAAAACAAAAGGACATGAGAAGTTATAAGAAGTCTTCTGAAACTTAAAGAATCACGTTACTTGGATTAATTGAAAACACATATTACGTCTTTTTACTCCCTTTATTTTCTAATTTTATACTCAACAGCTACAGAGCCTACTGCGCACAGGCGTTCACTCTAGTACCATACTATGTTAAATCAGCTCGCCATGCCAAATCCTTAAGTGCGTTTTGAACCAAAACGATAGGTCCTAGACAGTTGTAACAAAGGATCATTTTTGTTACATAAGTAACACTGGTCATTTACCTTCATCAAATGTTTGAATTTCCTGACACTACAAAAATTGTATGTAAGTAGAGGGTGGCCACCCCTGTTATTTTTGTTATTTACGTAAGGGTAGAACGTCTCTGTCAGAATTTGCTGTGGATCAGAAGAGCCTTAAAACATAACGCGCAGTTCAAAGTGTTGTTGTTGGAAATTAGTCTGCATTTTATACTTTAAATATTAAATGATCTCGACATCTGAATACTTTCTTTTCTTGCTTTTTATTCAGCACACAAGAGATACAACAAACTTGTTATTTCTATTCCATAGACAACACAACTGAGTGAGTAAGTCCATATCTCATTCAAGAGTTGTCCTTTCAAGTAATATATTTTCCCATATTCTGTGGAAATATTGTTTTAAAATTCTTACTTCAACGGCTTATTTCTGCGTTAATATTAGGTTTACACGCAAAGTGTGCTTGTATTCTCTGCTTTGTCTTTATCCAGGAATCTCCTATGGTTTATCGGTTGAGTTCAGCCCACGGTCTAAGAGGTAGAGGTCTTGACACTGCGTATGCTCTCCAGCAAGAGAAAGTGACCCCATCATGTCGTCGAGCGCTAGTAGTAATTTGGTGGAAGATTTGTCTTTTTTACATCTCGCGTTTTAACATTTTTGCAATTATTTACATAAAATAATGTTAATAAAGTAAGCTTATATTGTAAATACATGTTCCATGTCCATAAATGCATTGGCATGTGTGGAACTGTTTATATAAGTAGTCTGAAGAAATATTTATGTATTATTATTTTAGTGAACACATTCGCACAAAAACTATCATTTCGTGCCCTACAACATTTTAGAATCGTTGCAATGTGCATCTACATCTAAAATATTTAAAAACTAAATTTTACTGTTGTAAAAAAAATGTGTTCCAATACAAATTTACGTTCCCATTTTTTTCTTCCATATAATACTCGCAATTCCGGTAACAACTTCACATTTTAAGCTGAGCAAAATACAAAAACAAGACAAATCTTCCACCAAATTACTACTAGCGCTCGGCGACAAGAAGGGAGTCACATTTTATTCCTCAGTGTCAAGACCTCTACCTTCATAGACCGTGGTTCAGCCCCACTCTGTATACAGAGATAGTCCAAATCGACATATTTCTGTAATAATATTCCAGTCATAATATAAACTTCGTTTTAATTGGTGCGACGTCCTACATAAAGCTCTGTTAAAGTACGCGGAGGAATAATAAGTCGGAAAGTTCCATTTTAATCGGGTAGCACATCGTTACTGCCCACCTTTATTATACATGGTGTGTCGGTTTTGCTCTTAATGATTATACGCCTGCTAATTCAGCAATGAGTATATTTTAATTACGTCGAAGGTTACGATGGCGTCGTCAGCGATCTGCCACCCTGGCTTGTGATGCTTTGCAATACTTCTAAATAACACTCGTAGGCGTCCCGACGCATAAACTGGCAACCTCAGAGCAACCTGACCAGACATTCTCTGCGGCTCGAAGACGTCTCAACACTCTGCTTAAAGGCGTTTCGACGGCAGAATTGTCGCCCGACGGCGGCACCTCAGCCTGACGTCCTTCGCGGCTCGAAAACATCTGTCCAAAATCCGTTAACAAAACCTAGCCATGCTCCTATTTGGCGCCAGCATCCACGTCGATCGCCCTGCAGGTTTTGGTTTAGTTGGGCCAATCAGGAGACAGCTTCCGAAAGATGGTTCCACCCCTCGGTGAGAGTTACTTCCTGCCATTGCCGTATTTATTTCAATTATCATCCAGTTTCATTCCGTCACACTTCGACATCTGCCCTAATACCTAAAATTCCTAATATTCTAATTACTAGAACAATTTAATATTTCTATCTTAAATTCTATAGGCTGGCTCTCCTTCCCGCTCGTCCGGCAGCTAGAGAGATTAGATTAGCGGGGGTGGGGGCGAGAAGACCAAGACGGCTTCCATGTGCTCCTGCTGGCTTCCACAGAGACAAAATATATACGTATATGTTCTTCCTATATAGAATTCTGTACATAGATACTTGCTTAATGAAAACTGTTTCATCGGTATCCTGACACGATGACGAGAAGAATGTACAAACGGATGACAAGTTTACTATTAAAAATCTGTAATTTACGGTAACTAATAACAATTTATTGCTATTACCATTATAACATTGGGTGGCGACCATACGGCGCGTCACACAGGCCAAATGTTTCCCGAAATATGACAAAGAGCCAGACGTGTTAAATGGCTTTAATTTTTAAAACTAATTTTACGAAAGAAAAAAAAACCCTAAACATGAGATGGTCTTCCTAGTTACTATTCGTATATCGAATATGAAAAAATCCGTTTCAAAGATTTTAAACGATTTTAAGTGGGTTGGGAACACCACACGCACATAGATACACGCACATAAATACACGCATATAGATACACGCACTTAGACACACGCATACAGACACATACAGCACACACAAACACAAAGTCAGTATATTCCTTAGGAAGTAGGTTAAAAACTTTTATATAAAGTCGCACACATTTTTGGAAGTCAGTGAGATAAACCAGAAACGGGCAGTATTCTGTGACTCATTTCCTTAACCGTAATATATTCTGCCGTAGTCAATTGTGGAAATGGTTTGCCACAAACACATCAAATTATCAAAATTGTTAATATTTTATTACAAAATCGGCAGACAGTAGTATCCAGAATCGCCATTACATGGATTTTCTTCATTGACTTCGATATTCTGTGTTAGTTTTCCTATGTTGGAGATATTTGATGCCCTAGATCTTATGTAATCTAGAAAATTGGTTTACAGTTAGAGTAGCACGTTTCTACATATAATGACAAAGTTTTATCGCGCTCTTCCATAGTTCAATAGCTGCCGCTCTAGCAAGTAGCCGGTTGTAGACCTGACAAGCTGGCTCGGGAGTATGTGTTGTCACGTATGTTTGCTGTCGGTTTACACAGCTCGAGGAAGAATCTAACGAACTGTGTCCTAATCGTGAAAGTAACTCACTGTGTACAAGTTCCAAACCTTATTTATCTGAAAATGAACTAGCAGGATCTCCGAGTTTATAACCATAATGTACTCTTCCAGTTAGTTCGACCAGGCTGAATGTCTCGGCCGGGCCGTTCTTGGAGGTTCGTAGAGAAGTGTAATGTGATCGCATTAAACTGACGAAGTGGCACAACTATTCCCCGCGTTATCGTCCGGAATCTTCTCGCATCAGTCCACCATCGTAGCGATGTTGATCCCGAGGCCAACTATCGGCGTAGTGACGACTTGTTCTCGTAGCTATCGCTCAACTCCTGAGACTTTTATCTGTGTCCAATTAGTTTTTAAAGTCCACACCATAACTCAGTAATGGGGCCTTTCAACTGAGAGCCGACGTGAAATTTGTTACTAGGAAATAACGCCCTTGGTTCTTACTCGAGATCTCCAACAGTTTAAATCCTTTGTTCTTATATAAAATAAAAACGAAGCTCAGAGGCTGTGCGTTTATGTTGAACGTTAACCTTAGAAATGTGTTTTGAATGGCATGGATTGGAGCTATTAGATCAATTCTCAATGGTAAGGCACTGGGCGCTGTTGGGAATTACATGATGTAAATATGAACTAACGGGATAACAACAAGACAACTTGTTGGCCAACGACACAGTCCATCACGTTTCCCGTTGGAAGAGACTCTGTTAGGAATTGAACTCGGACCGTCATGGTGGGATGCGAGTAGTCTGTACAGAGCACGCTTATGATATCTGTATCAGAGTAGAAGTGAAGAAAATCCAGTTAATATGTTTTTGCTGGCTGTACTGTAGTAAAATGTTAAAATTAACATTCAACCTTAAATTTATAATATGTTTTTGTTTATAGTTAATTTATCAAAATGAAAATTATGTAGGCCTCAATTTAACTATTTTAAAACAATTACAATAATATATTTTTAAGAATTTATTTGCTTTTACTAAGGAGTTTAGTTGTATTTACCTTTTACTGGGACGTATAATTGTATCTGCGTAGCCTATATATCATAAAACTACTTATTAAATTGCATATAATTGATAGTAAAACTGCCTAGTAAAGGGTACAATTTATTGTTACTACCTTTTACTCGGACGAATAATTATATTGCCTTATAGACCACTAAACTATTAAGTAAAACTGCGGATAATCATTCCTCAAAACATTGTATTACACAAATTTGTAATTGCAATTAAGTGTAAACTGCACACAATTTATACTGATAAAATTGAAAATTAAAAGACAAGTTTACAATGTCTTGTTGAAGTAATATTATGTAGCAAAATAATAATAGAATAACAGTAAAAATAATACACAAAATAATATAGCTGCCCTTCAAATAGTGACAAATAGATACACAAACAATTCACGTTAAACTGGTAATTACTAGTAAACATGTAATTATTTTGACATACAGTGAGCACTAATGAGAAGCAGTGGCTTATGATAGATATGTTCATACCAATACTAAATGTTTGGCAACATGAAATTTATTAGGTCAATCATAAAATACACATTCTATTACATGTTTGACATTTAGGAATCATCACAGTCACTAGCATTTTCTCTGCCTCCTTTTACTGTAAGTGTAAGCGAATGTCAAAATTCTGGTCTGTTTTATGCAACTGAAGTAGAGTACCTTCACTCAAAACGGAGATCTCTCTTGGCCGTTCTTGCTTGCTAGGTGCAAGTAATTTATTGTTTTATTGATTTTCATTTGAAGAAAAATCAGTGTCATCCACTCACAGCTATATTAATTTTTTGTAGGAAAGAATTATATTGCCAAGTTTAGGTTTAGCTCATTATAGTCTGTCAGGTGAACTGTATTTGACCTTTTTCACATACATTAAACTCCTCCATTTATAGAAGTCTCTACATTCGATTGTGAGTACAGTAAGTTTCTTCGAAACAAATTTTAATGTTCTCACTAAAATATATTACGTACCTGTATATTTTTTTTTTTTTTAACCAAGAGGAGTATTATTTACTTCTGTGCATAAATTCAACATTACTTGGCTTCTGCAGAAACTATTATCTTTGCATTTCTTGTTTACAGAATGCGATTGCATCGTAGTATTTACAGCTTACACACAATCATCATAAATAGAGGTACGTCAATTTCGCGAATTCATTTGGCAGCAGCCTAGACTTGTCAGTCCTATACACCTACTGACCACAATCGATTATCTATTGGCTTATAACCGTACAAGCAGGTAGCAAGCGATAGCACTTTGCATTATTTCCTTATTTACTACTGGCTTGCAATAGTCAAACGCGTTTCGTAACAGCCGCCAGCAAGTTACAGACATGACAATGAAGTATACATAATTGGCGTTCAACCTGACCTGGAATGTATCTGCGAAATTTACGTACCACTAATCATAAATATATAATCATGTGAATCACAGTCCATGGCCACGAATGGTATGATAAATTATTATTATTGTAGCTGAAAATTGCTAAGGTATTTTAGGGTAACTACAAATTCTTAAGACGAAACATTGTATCTACTGAAGATACAATAAAATCGCTTAACAAACTGCAGATACTAAGAAATGGCTCAATTATCCAAGTGAAAAATGTAGATACACAGAAATTCACTCTGGTTTTAATATTATAAAATAATATATATTCTAATTTTAGCACTAGTCATATACTCAGTGAGACATATACGGCTAAACGTGTGGTAGTTGAGATAGTTATATACTCCACGGATATGTATCTCTAAGATGTGACTTTTTTGCCTAATAAATTGAGATGTGACTATTTTGCGTAGAATTACCAATATTTTTTTATATATGACTAACTTTGTTAGCATTTTTTGGGTTTTTATTTTAACATAAGGTACGACTGTTTCGCTTAGCGAACATGTCGGCCACCTTCCATTTGTTACAATTTTGAACAAAGTCGTAAATCGATAAGAGGTTGAGTTACGCCATTTTGGCTTAGGATGGCAGTGTATATTAGTGAAGTAACAATATCTCTATTTTGACAGATTTGTCAGATACCATAAATGTGCTTAGTAGGGCAGTGTACAATACAGCACCGCGAGCGCAAAAATGTTTTTAAAAATTGCAGTTATTGTTTTGGATTTGATGGCTGTCATCTATCCAGCTTCAAGCTAACTTGGCGAACAGATCCAATCACTGGTGGTTTGGAACAAGCTCCGAGGACTGAGACTTAAAGAAACAAATGTAAGTTTATCAAATCCCATTTTAAGCCAGCATGAATAAATTTGTTCGCAGATCGTAAATGTTGTTTTTTATTTCCATATTACAATAATATTTAATAACACCTCTTTCGAACTGTGGGTTCTTGTACTATAACATTAAATTGTATGTTAGAGTATTATATAAGAAATTTTTCATAATACATTTTGGTTTATTAATTATTGAATAAATGTTACAGTATTTGCCATGGTCACTATAAATTTTTTGTTAGTAAACAATAATATTATTATTATCTTGGTTGGAATAAAATATAAACTAGTTTTATCAGACATATCATATAAAACCATATTTAATTTTAATACTTAATAACAGTAATATGCAAACAGTTTTGTTGCAAATTATATTTGTAGTAATTTTAATATGTTCATAATTTCTGTAAACAATTCTATTATATATAATATGTTTTAATAATTTGCAATTTATTAGTGTTTTTATATGAAAGATTTTCTTTATAAATATTATTTCTAATGTGTTTACTGAAAATAAGTTTTAAAGCTGTCTAAAACATTCATATAGATATTTTTCTATATTGGACTGTGTATTTAACAAGTTCAAATAATAATAAAAAAACCATGTATATTTGTCATCCACAGTTGACATATCACAGCTGGAGACTCTTGCCTTGGCACTTTAAACAGGGTACTATCTTGTAAGGTCGTCCCGATCTGCGCACAGCGGTCTGAATAACCCACGCTACCTATCTACATAGCTGGCAAAATTCCCATAATAGACACATCTGGTTTTTACATCAGCTACCAGTCATACAGGCATCTCTATATCCCTGCCATAAACTACAGGGTAACATTTTATATCATGTCTAGGCAAGTAATCGACTGAAGGAAAGTACGTCAGTTAAGCAACATAGGCGTGGAGGCTATGAGCTATATTGTAAGTGAAGAGGAGTCTACTTAAAGTCCGTTTATTCCCAGGTCTTGATACCATTAAATAGCAGCAGACATGTCCACGTACACTGTATTCTGGAATAATTGTATCAAAGTTAGCGAACTTAGAAATAATGCCCGTTCGGAAATAGTTCCGCAGAGAATCATAGAACTAACAATCCTGAAGTATAGACCAGGCACCCTAGTAGCAAGTATAATCATTTTTCAGTTGCCAACTGTTGGCAGAAGCGGCCACGGTATGATGGTCTACTTTTGCTGGAATGGTTGTTAATCAGGCCATGTCAGTAAATATGTTTGTAATTTTACTGAACTAATTTCAATGTGGGCAACTTAGATTAAAAAGACTGACATATTTCAGTATACGGTCCACAAGCAGACTTAGCAAACTAACCCACAAGCATCTGAGTATAATAAGAATGCTTGTGGTACACTTGTGGTTAATGTGTGGGTGATTTCATTATGCATCATGTAAGCCACATGTGGCCACGGGTGCATTCCTAATGTTTACTGCCTGTGGGCTGCTTATCACGATCAGATTTTTACTAATTGGGTAGATATGTTACTATTATAAGGATAGTTAACTTTATATCTTGTACTTAGTACGACATTTTAACATTCTATTGGGTAATGTCCTTTAATTTCGACCACTCCTTGCAGTTGCTTTATTTTGCTTTATTCTGCTTTATTCTGAAATTGAAGAGAACATTAATTAATATTGTGAATCTCAAACAATTTGAGAAGCATCCATTGTCTGACAATAGAATTTCGATTATTTACAATCCGTAAGCAAAAAACTAAACACCACAAACTAAATTATTAGAAATAAGTTACTTACGAGCGTAAAATTGATACATAATATACAATACTTGTATCTCTTTGCTTCAGTGCACTGTGTAGATCACAACAAGTAATGTACACCAAGTAGATATGGAGAAGATTTTGGTACTACAGAAGAGAGTTACCATATCAAAGGTAATGTGGACTGATTGCAATCTCGTAAACGGGGTACTTTGTGAGAGATTGGGTGACTTGTGTCATTTAAAAGGTTTATTTTCCGGTAGTGAAGTAAGACAATTTTGATGAATATTTTGCTGAATAGTTTAAATATATCGACGGTGTATACTATTCAAATATAATTTCTTATTTTTAACGCTGATAACTGATAACACTAATAACCTATTACCTAAACAAGGCATCCTGAGAGTCACAAAATTACTCCTGTAGTCTCAAATTAACTCCCGTTTAATATATGCATATATATGTATATATATATATATATATATATATATATATATATATATATATATATATATATATATATATATTTATTTATATATATATATATATATATATATTTATATATATATTCATATATATATATATAAACAACTGCATAATAAGATAATATTAAGCTAAATTGTAGACAAAATATTACACGACATTTTACGTGAACAATGTGGTAACACTGCACGTATAAAACCCA
>PNEQ01122006.1:0-99076 GCA_003012365.1 Medauroidea extradentata
TAACACACACAACACCACATTACCACCACATTAACACACACAACACCACATTAACACACACAACACCACCTTAACACACACAACACCACATTAACACACACAACACCACATGACACACACAACACCACATGACACACACAACACCACAGTAATACACACAACACCACATGACACACACAACACCACATGACACATACAACACATGACACACACAACACCACATGACACAAACATGACACAAACACCACATAACACACATAACACCACATAACACATATAAACACACAACACAATATAACTCACATAAATAACCCATGCAACTCACACAATCTAACACACATAAATAACCCATGCAACTCACACAATATACCACCCCACACAACTCGCACAATCCACCACACCACGAAAGACACATTCAGTAAACATCATTTCAAGGATATATTTTGTTGCAATACTAAATAGTGCAACTGAGCTAGCTGTAATTTTGTATTTAATTAAAGTATGCACCAATGATTTGTGTAAGGGGCCGCGGTGGCATAATGGTCAGACCATCGCCTCCCACCAATGCAAGCAGGGTTTGATTCCCAGCGGGGTCGGTCCTCGGATTTTCACACGTGACAATTATGCCATATGATGCTGCTGGTAGGTGGGTATTCTCAGGGATCTCCTGCTTCCCCTACCCATTCATTCTGGCACAGTTCCATACTCACCTCATGTCACCACTCACCAGTGCTAAAGACCTCAATGTTGAGTGCTGACCAAAATCTCTCTCAATGATTTGTGTAAATTTAATGCTAAAAGAAAACTGTAAATAAAAGGTTAGCTGAATATGGTATATATAGTGGAACCACGTTGATACAAACCCTGTTAATACATAGTTCTCATTAATACAAAGCGATTTTTATTTCCCTTGGAATGCAACAAGAAATTAAATTATTTTAATGTTTAATAAAAATTTTGTTTATGAATTAAACCATGCAATATGAAGTTCTCAAGTTCTATTTGATTTGTTGGGATAAACAAAATGACCAAAATTTTAGAAACTTTTTAAGATTCATCTGTTAATACAAACCTCATTATTACAAACAGATAAAATTTTGGTCCCTTCAGATTTGTATTAAAGAGGTTTGACTCTGTGTGTGTGTGTGTGTATATATGTGTGTATATATATATATATGTTATGAATATTTAATGATATCACATACATATGTATCATCACTTTTCGTATGTTCCAGAAATAAGAAATTTAATAATAGGATTCAAACGGAAAAATGGAAAAAAATGCTTTCTTTCAAATCTGTAATCCCACAACTGCTCATTCGAACCTCCACCATTATGAAAATTACAGGAATGGCCACCCTCGTATTGCATATAGCTTACGTTTCATCAGAAAAGTCAAACATTTGAGGAAATTTTATTGCATATTAAGACTTATGTAATAAAAAAAAAGCCCTTTTGTCTGAAGATGCTCAGGTGAACCATTTTTGAGAAATCTGGGAACAGAAAGTGACTTGCCTACAACACACAACACACGTTTACCCATGGTGAGAGACAGACAGAGTTTTCATTTAACAGTCACAATGCAAGGTTATGTACTAATGTACGTATTACGCGTTTCATGTTTTAATTATTGTGGGTGTTATGTGTTTTATATCACGTAGTAGTTTAGGAGGTAGTTTGATAAATTATTTATTTGGTGTTACGGACATACATTATTACAGTTATCAATTGTAACATATCAAAATGTGTCCAAAAAACACTGACAAAATTCACTTATATACTCATGAAAATTACAACATATCATTCATGCCATTAGCAAGGAATATGTATTATGGTTAGCATTACAGTAGCACACCTGGTATGCACAGTACATCAAACACTGTCTTGTTACGTTTGTTGGGTAAGCAACAAGTAACAATAGCTGCTGCATACCAGAGTGTAAGTAAGGGTCGTAAACCTGCTGGCTGGCTTGCCAATTTTACGGCTACTATACACTTGGCTTACACACAAACAGTAGGAAGTGGTATTACTTAATCGACACTGTTAACATCTATCACGTCTATGGTTTTTATATGCCGTTGTTGAAAAATGAATCTGTAAACTTAGACAGAACTAGTATACATGCATTGACGTCGTACCTCCTCAGGCCCGAGACCAAAGCCTGAACCGCGGACACGTATCATGAGATGGGGGGGGGGGGGAAGTGCGATAGCAGCGAGAGTAAGCCTGGAAATAACTATACAGTATTAATGTAAATTATAATAACAGCAATCAAAAGACCAAGAAACAAGACTAGAATTAATTATAATAATAATGTATGGTAAATGTATTTTGAGTGTGGCCTCTCAGCCCAGTTCTTCTCTAGCCTGCAGTGCGGCCGGTTGTGTTTTTGCGAGGGAGCCTACATCTTTGTCTTCAACTGATTGTCGTTCATTCTGTTTGTTAGTAATTTTATCCAGAACCTTTTGCATCGTTACCTCCCTCGTACACACAGTTAACGTGATCAGCATTGTGTTTTGCTTTGATCCGTTCATAAATATAACACTTAGACGCCAGCAGAGGCATTTGGTTAGCGTGACCACGTGGTCAGTGGTCACTTCAATTTTTGAGAATTCCAGATTAATTATGTAATTTTCTGTATTACAGTTAAGTAGAGGAGAAAGCGGAGGAAAGAGTTACGGCCAATTTGTAAGTTTGTGTAAAATCTAGTGTAACCTAAACACGTGGTCGAGTAAAGAGTGAAACTAAGAGGTATCTCGTTATTTCGAGTTGCTAGTTCTGTTCCATTGCAGTGTGTGAGGAGTGCTCCCAGCTTACAGGGAGCGGAAGAGTGCAAGTATCAGCGTCACCATCCTGAGGGGTGCTTCACGGCCTCTATATGCCCTGAGAAATCTTGTGTCTCCCCGACTCAGCCGGGGCAATATTTGAGTGGCGCCCACTTACATTGATACCTACGTAGGTTATCGCCCTCAGGAATACAATGGTGTCGGCATTTAGTGCACAGTTTCACACAAAAAATGTGGCAGAGAGGCATGCATCATGTATGCAAGTAAGTTTCCCATGAGGCAGGTACAGCACCATTCCATCTTGGTTGTGCGCCATGTGCATATGGTAAGTTAGTTAATTATTATTTTTTAAATAGCAAACAATCGTGAAGCAAAAACAATAATCTCTGGCAAATAAACACATAAATGCCCACCAATAAAAACATAAAGAGAACAGAAGGTGGCACATTAACAAACACACAAAAACCAGAGGAAGCTGTTGTAAACAAACAATATCAAAGTGGAAGCAATGCATGATTAAATAAGTTCTGGGCTTCCATACGAAACGGTAAAAAAAAATCATTATTTAAATAATTAAATAAATAGGCTCTCTCACCATAATCAACAATACACACCAGAGGAAAATATATTAAATGAGAACTCTGAAATTTGTTGTTAGTATTTACTATAACATTAAATATATTTTTTTTAATAAACTTCACAAAAGTATTAACATTAATGATGCAATTGTACTAAAATTTTAAGAAGCCCAAATCTTGCAGGCACAGTTAAATGAAAATAGTGAATTGATTATACAGTTATTATTTTTCTTAAATTTACAATAAAATTATCGAAACAATAAATGCCCATTCTATAGGCTAAATAAATACTGTACGACCGAATCAATGACGTAATAAATTAATAAAAACAAAATTACAAGTAAACTGGATGCATCCATTAGGCCTTACAAAATTTTTAATTTTTATTAAATTCAAATTTATTATTTAAAATGTACAAAATATTACATAAAAAAAGTAAGTATGAAAGCTGTTAATTTATAGATTAAAATATACAAATTTAGTTGCGGCTTATCTGTTCAAAGTCCCGCAGTAGAAGAGTACAGCACGCTGGGATGGCTTCATGTTTTCCAGTTACAGCGGCGAAACAAAAAGACGAAAAGGCAAAGAAAATTCCCCAAAATAGGCCAGAATGACTGGACGTCTGTAGTAGAGACTACAGGTCAGCTCGTCAATAGTCCAGCACGTGAATAGGCCAAGACGAGAAAAGGGCAAGACGTGGATAGGCCGGGTCGAGAATAGGCCAGGACATGAATCGGCCTGGATGCAAACCCTCACTACACAAAAATTATCAAAAAATTAAAGAAGATAAAATTTAAATAGAGCATAAGACCTCTATTCACCAGACGAGGACGAAGAGAATCACTTGACGAAATTACAGATGAAACAACAACAAGAAAGATGTTTAAAAAATATAGCACTACAGTTTTACTACATCAAAATATATAGATTAGCTACATTACATACGAAGATAAATAATGGCAACTTAAGTGCCAAAATCTGCCAAAAAGGCAGGAACACCAAACACACTCATCTTGACGATACGGTGGTTAACGGCAAAGTGTTAAGAAATGTAACAGAAGAAGCTGCAGACATGCTGAACAAATGAGCATCGAAAAATGGTTAGCAACAGTACCAACATCAGCAAAGTGCGCATTGAAGCATGAACAGAATCGCTAAACTGCATTGAAATCACGCAGTGAAATACAGAAATCACGCACTGCAATGGCAGCAGCACGTGTCATAAAGACGGAGGTACGACAGAACAACTGACAGGAATGTAAAGCTCAGCTATTGTCTTGCAAAAATATATAAAAAAAAAAAAATACACTGTAGCGCGAATAGGGTAGGCTCAAACTAATGTAACAAGAAAGAATAGCTGTAATTGAAAGTGAACTTTCTGAAAAATCATTAATAAATTAAAATTACTCAATAACACATATTATTGATAATATAGTATTAAACAAGTTCATAACACAGTGCAAAAAAATTAATTAGCCAGAATTTAAGAAATACAAATTTAAAAGAAAATTCATATGTATATTATTTAAGTCGTGTCGTATTTGATACTGCACAGTTGCCATTGACAGACGCAGACAGGAACAGTTGTGAAACAGAAGCATGATTCAGGGTGTGGATGTCAAGGGCGTACAACACAATTTGAAGAGGAGGTCATTGCTGCCATTGGAGACATGCTATCCACCAACTCTCGAGCTACTGCCAATGCAATGAATGCCAACAAAAGTTGTGTGATACACATTCTTCGCGAGCAACAGCTGTGTCTATATCACCTGCAAATGGCAGTTCGAGAAGATTGTCCTTGTTGGTTACTATTCATTCAGTGGTACCTACAACAGTGGAATATGCAGGTACGTTTCTCTAGCTCCATACTGTGGATGGAGAAGGCATGCTTTACACATAATAGCATTTCTAATAGGAGGAATAGCCACGTGTGAGTACAAGAGAGCCCACACAATACCTGTATACAAAGCCATATGTACGAATTTTCTGTAAACAAGTAGGCTGTTATCGTGCAAAACCAACTAATTGGACTATTTTGTTTTCCTCCACGACTTTATGCTGATATTTACAGTCGGCTCCTTAAATACACACTACCATAGCTCATGGTGGATATTCCACTTGACGTGCAAATGCATTTGTGGTTTCAGCATGATGGCAGCCCAGCACATTTTGTCTGGAACATAGAGTATACCTGGATACAGCATATCCCAACCAATGGACTGGTTGAGGTGGGCCCATTTCCTGGCCTGCATATTTACCTGACATGATGCCCCTTGAATTTTTTCTATGGGGACAAATCAAATCATTAGTGTATGACACAAAAGTTGACAGTGAAGAGAACCTGCTAGCAAGAACCATTGATTCACTTTACTCAATCTGCCGGATGACAGGTGTTTTTGAGAGGGTCCAACGGTTCTTACAACACACTGTGAACAGCGTGTTGTAGTTAATTGCTGGCCATTAACTAACATCCTCTATTAAATGACTTGTGCAATTCAAAGCAACATACTCAATGAAGCATCATGATGTGCATAGGCCATAGCATAGTAAGTGACATTACAGAAAAACTCACAATACACCAGAAAAAACTAACTAAGTGAACTAAAGATGTGGTATAAAAACACATATATTTCTCATAAAGAATTATGTTAACAAAACACAAACAAAGCTTGCAGGGTAACCAAATAAATTATGTGAACCAACAACAAAACGTACACAGATAGTGCAATCAATTATTCAGAAGAAGATGACACACACAGTATGACAGAAGAACACAAAAGCAGTAAAAGAAAGATGTAACTTAGTGTACTCAGCTGTTAATAAAGAAACAAATGTGTTGGGATTTACAGCTCGTTGACAGCGAGGTCATTATGAATGTTTAAGTACACATACAATTCCATAAGCGACAGAATATGGAAAAGTAATCAGCCACAGCCTTCGTAAAGGATTCTGGAGTGGTCTTGGGTAGCAGGATGACAAGAACAGAAATCAAACCAGTGCACTCCCAAAAGTGAGTCCAACTTACCAAACATGTTCACGTACAAGTGTGTTGAGGTACATTCCCAAGTCATACCCCACCAGCCATACTAATTTGTAAGTGTAGGTTTTCTTTGCCTGCTTACAAACCATGACATATATACTGCTAGTGTGAACTTAAAATAATTTTCGTGACACTGCACCAATTTGTTTGTAGGTTACGGAAACAACTTACCATAATATCACTCTAACAATGATTAAACAATTCATTTGTGCACCAGGCACACATGTTTTGCATTTTGCACCTACTTACATAAGGCATGGTCTGTTTTGTTTACATGTCGTCTACAGTACTGTAATGCCAGCCATTATTAATAAAAAAAATTACTTGTACATTGCGCGCATAATGTTTTGTAATTCTCTGTGACGAGTATGTAAGTGAACCTGTCTGTGTTTTACCGACAAATTGTGATGTTTTACAACTGATCAATGCAATAATACGTGTTTGTAACATGAAATGAACAAGTCAGCAAAGAACACCCTTAGCTACTGTACAATGTAAAACAGACAGCAGCCCACAGTAACAGAAACATTTAAAGCGCAAAGTGCATTAGTATATAGCTACGTATTGCGACTGTTAAATGAAAACATTGTTCATCTATCACCACAGGTACATGTTCCAAGTGTTGTAGGTTGCCTACCAGTAAGGTCACTTTCTGTTTTCATGTTTCTCGAAAACGGTTCAGGTGAAAGTGTTTGGATACGAGGGCATATTTGTTACATAAGTCTCAATACTCAATGAAACTTCTTCAAATGCTTGGCATCCCAGACAGAACAAAATTACTGAACATGCTACCCAATTTTTTTAGAAAACGCTGTTTCAAACGTTAATTTTCAAGAGCTTATTGCTACCATAATATTTAATTTAGGTGTTAGGTGTTATGCTTATTTTCTTCTGAAGTTTTTACAGTGAATTAGAGTTTGTTGGTGCTTTTTTAGACTCATCCTGTATATGTACCAATTTTTATGAAATTCTGAAAAATTATTGCGCTTACATTTTGTGTATTCCTAAATATGTCCAACTGGGTGCCAGTTTCAAAAATATGAACACGAAATTAACAAAGTACACAAAATTTGAAGCAGTTTACTAATAAATATCTGTACCAAGTTTGATGAAACTGGGAAAAATATTAACTTAGATGTGTTATATCATGCTGAAAATATAAAGATGGCCACTATTTTGAAAATATGGACACAGTATGAAAGAAGTACACAAAATTCACATTAACTAGAACATAATACTATATATGGATACAGTTTATTGACATTTCAAAATATAATTCTTTACATATCTAGTGTGATTGAAAAGGTTTAAAATGGCCACCATTTTGAAAACATGGACACAGGTTCAAAAGTTACTACTGGTGGAAATACAGACAGACACGCAATCTCATAAGCATATCTTTCCCAGAGGAAAGCAAGCTAATAATGAACTGTAAAACTACATATCACTGCTAAGACTGCCAGGAAAAAAGTGGCTGAGCCACAAACAGATTCAACACTCATTGACCAATGGCTCCAATATGGATCAGAGGAGGAGGTGATTACAAAGAGAAGGCAAGGAAAAACTAGAGTAAAAAAAGACATGATTGTCATGCCACAGATGATATTCAGGAGAGGTGATAAAAACAATTCAATGTGTGTATTGAGTGGCAATAGATTTGTTATAGGTTGTTCATGATAATGTGAGCACCGACAATAAATTTTTTGAAAAACATCACTAGCCATTACTACATATAATTAAACCTTAACAATAGTTGCCTTACTCTTTGCATAGTCGGCAGCGAATAATCAAATGTAGTTCCGTGTAGTTCCTTGTTTTTTAAATACAACAATATCAAAATTCATCAATTGAAATTGACATATTAGTATTTTATATGACAAAATTTTTATTAAACTATGTAGGTTCCTACCAATGGCTCAAGATAAATTTGTACATGCAAACATCAGTACAATGTGTCCAAAGGAATTAGACATTTTCCATCGTTAGCTGTCATCTGCAATCAGCGCCACAGAGTTCACAGAGTGTACAGTTCACCAAGAGCTAGTGTGTGCTTGGTTTGACACAAAATTAAGTTTACTAAACTGTTTGATCAGAATAAAATGTATGTCTGTACAATTGTCACATTACATAAAGTTACAGATATTCAGTGAACAGTTATGTTTTATAAAATAATATTTTGTTTGGAATTACATATTATTCACTGCATCCTAATATTTCATACTGAATGACGTTAATGTTTCTTGATTGGTTGATGCCTGTGTTTTTATATGTGATGTGAAACAAGCAGAACACATAAGTTACGTATTTCATAACTGTAATCAAACACGTAGTAGACCTAGCTTGTAGCAAAACTACCTGCATACTTCATTTAAGTTTTAGAATATATGAACATATCACATGCTTAATTGCTTTAATTTAAGGAGATACAGTAGAATCCCGATTTAACGTACTCGGAAATAACGAAAACAGCTATTTAACGAAAGGATTTTAGGAACTATAAAAAATAACCAAAAACGTATGAAATAACTAAGTAACTTTGATAAAATAAAATATAAAGTGTAGTGTAAGCCTATTAAAAATACGTTTACTGGCTGCAGCATAGTCATTTTTATCCGTAGATAGTGTTAAACCATCCGTCAAGAAACAAAAAAAAATCGTTAAAATTCATTGAACACTTTGGCAGCAAGAGTGATTTTGAGCTGAGCGCGCGCGGCTGAGCAAATCCGGCTGAGCGAGCGTCGTTGTGTTGCGTAACAAATGCGCGCCTAGATCTTCTTCACATCCGGCCGGGCAGCTGGCGAGTAAACGAGCATCTAGATACCCAGTCCACACAGTGCGGCAGCGGGCAGCACGGGTACTAATTCACAGATAATGCTTCGCATCTCCGTCAGAATGTGATACTGTGAAGCGTGCTTTACTGCCTAATTATATTGCCGATAGAATGCAGTCAAATATTTGATGGAGTGTTGTCCAGCGTGATTATTTATTGACACATCCCGTGATAAAACCAGCGTATCTATAAAATGAAATACGTTATTATGTAATTTATGCAGAATTTTTACAACGAATTTATTAACGTAAATAATATGTTTCGCCGATGTTAAAAACTACTTGAGTGCAAAATATTTTTAGGCGGGCAGCAACCAGTTTCACGAGCGCGGCGGCCTGTAAGTTACAATGGCCACTACTGCGCGTGTTTATAAATTTACCGTGACCTCGCAAACTTTTACTTCAGTTTTCATGGCTTTTTTTTAAAAACAGAAATGTCCGAAAATTTCTTGGAGGCGCGGGAGAGAGAGGGAAAGAAAGACGACTTGGCGGTGTTTATCACCACTTCTCATATGTTAAATGTGTGCGAGTGGGCGGCCTAACTCACCGGGCGCGCGCTCGGCTTGACGAGTGTTCCGCTGGCAGTTTTTAGTTTTTTTGGTAGATTTTTTTTCTTTTATGGCCGCGGCTTACCTATTGATGGTAACTGCGGTATGTTGTTATTGTGGGTTATCATACTTTCTAACAACCTCCATTTCCAACGAAAAATGCCCGAGGATTTAACTGATGGGTGGGGGGGGGGGGGGGGGGGGGTAAAAATTTAAAGTTGGATTTAACGAAACATCGATTTAGAGTAAACATTTTCGGGTCCCGTGGCATTTCGTTAAATTGGGGTTTTACAGTATTTAAAATGTTTTAGAATTTTCAAAATGTTTATTTCAAACACTTATTTTAAGAATTTCTATTTTTTTTTCAACTCAAACTTATAAGTAATTACACATGTTTCATGATAGTAACTTTTAAAAACTGGCAAAAATGTTCCTTTGTTTCTGGATTGGGCTATAAAGATGTAATTCATTTATTTTTTATAGAAAAATATAACAATTATTTTAAGCTGAATGGGTACATTTTAAAATTCAATAGAAATTACAGTTGCTAACTTTTCACTTACATATTGAATAAAACTTAATTACTGGTGGAAAATCCCATTTTCCATGTAGTACAAATATACTTAAAGATAATGGATATACATCAACTATTCATAAATTACATGGGGTAAAATTTACACCTAACATATGAATTACCCAAATTTAACAAGAAACTTTAACATTGTGTAATGAAAAGACAAAACAAAATTTTTTAAGTATACTATTAATAACACTTGGAAAAGAATAAAAAAACATAATAATACCATAGCATCTACTTATGTATAACCTCTGATAGCTTACCTAGCTAAACTAGTATGTTTACTTGAAACAGTGACATTGTTTCCTGATGTGTCAAGTTTAACGTGAGAAGAAACCACCCTTTGCTGTGATGTTTCTACATTTGTGGTTTGTTGTTTTGGGGTTGAAGATGGGAGGAATAATGCATCTTCTTCATCTGGGTCAAACAAAGACCGCGATGAAAATGCTTCACTGAAAAACAAAAATTAGATTCAGATTACTTAACCATCTATTTACATGAAACAGATGTGCTGAAAAATCTGATATTATTACTGATTATTAAATAAAATAATTAAAAATAATGCATAAAATTCAAACCAAGTACACAAAACTATAAAAAATACTGCTAGCTGGTATAAGAAATACTTATTTTAAAACTTTTTCAAAAGCTGTGATGAAAATATACAAGACTCTCATTCAAAAGTAGCAGATGCAGTATAACAGAACCAACGCCATGTATTAAATTATACAAATGAACATTAAGTGATAGATCAGATAATTGAACAACTTACAAAACTACTTGCAGATACTAACAGGTATCAGGAAAAAGCAGCAAAGTCAATGCCCCAATTAAAGCCTGATATCACAAGAAATCTAATCTGAAGCATTTAAGGATATTCTGTGATGGAGTCATTGCTCAAGTACCAAAAGAAACCCACGAAAAATAGGACCCCACATTGGAAAAAAATGGTGGGAATACAACTATGAGAGTGAGAGGCTACTGTTTGGTTGACCCTTTTCATTTTAGAGTGAAAACCAACAACTGGGATAAGCTACTTTAGTAGTACAATATACCATAAAAACATGAATCCTGAAACAATTTCAACCCCTTTGTTTCCTCAGAACGTAAAGCACATAGAAAATCCCATTAAGAAACAAGTGGAAGCATACGAGGAAGTAGTTTGTGACAAAAAATTTACATGGACAGTTTATAACATTCCTTTGGCTTGAAAAGACTTTCTCAGTTTTGAGAACATGAAGACAACGAGCAGCAATAAAAACTTCTGTAAGAAAATTATCACCAAACCCTCACGGTTTATTCCAAGGAAATTCACCCAGGGGTGGTTTGCAGACCAACATAGAAAAAAAATTAGAATTTTGCAACATAAAATGTGTAATGTCAAACAATGCAATTCCAAAGTTATTTATTTTTATCTGCCAACACTTTGCATGTACAGACCAATGTAGCAAAACTGAGACATTCAAATTTGATATTTAGTTTGACTTCTAAAAAAAAATTAAGACCTGAGTGATTTGGTGGAATGAATGTAAGCAAAAGCAGGACTCTATACCTTAAGGCTGAATGTATAAAAAATTCCAAAGGAAGAAGTGCCATTTATTATAAGTTTTCCTTCCTAAAGGTTACCGACAAACTGAAACCACGGGTCTGGGGCACCACGCCAAGTCAGAAAAAGATAGGAACCTTGGGTCTCCGAAGCGTCGTTTCCAAACTACGGCCAAAATACTACAGCTAATAAGAAGTGAGCGCGAGAACTCTGAATCGTGCCGTGTGAAGCGTTGTTGCAAGATCATTGGTATCTACTGTGATCGTAGCAGGTTAGTTAGGCAAAGGCGAACCAAGAGGGAAGCGTCCCATAGTGCCACTGCATACAGCTGAAGCTTCAATTTGAGTTCGTAGCCCTGTGGTGAGCGTGGACTACTCCTGGTCCGGAGACCTTGCTTCAAATCACATGCAGGAGACCTTTGTTTTATTTTGTATTACTGTCTGGCTATGTTTAAAATCAGCCTCAGAAATTATAATCTGTTAAACACACATGTTCATTTTAAGTTAACAAAAGCTACCTTGCTTCCTCCTCCAATAAAAAAAATAAGTAATAAAATGATAAAATGAAACCTTGTCTTCATAATTGCCATAAATGGTTTGAGTTTTGCTTAATTTTAAATAAAAAAAATAAGGGTTTTGAGGCAGTGGAGATTGCATGAGATAAAAAAAGTTGATTTGGGCAATTGCTTGTGTGTTGAGGAAAACGATTCATTTACTTAGCTTTATGTACTACTTGTACCAAATTACTTTCACACGAATAAGGTAACTGTGAAAAAAATCTGGTGAGAGCTGTCTAACTCGTGGCTTGAACTCACATCAACATGGATGAGTGCCAAGTGTGTGGACAATTACATCACTTCACAGTGTGTAAAGTTAATGGATCTGTCCATGATGAGCTGCAGCTTTGTAAATACTAGGGGACTTGCACGCACAGATGTGTGCCGTTGCAGTACCTGCTCCTCGTATGCCAGCCAAACTTTTGATTTAAAAGGCATAGTTTACTCATGAAAAATGTTTCTATAGACATTAGAAGTAGTTGTACATTAAGAAAATTTTAGTTTACCAACTCCGAAAATATAATTTTTTTTAGGTACGTGATTAGTTCACGCTGATTTCGGTTGGGTTATTATACACTTAAATTTTCCATTTTTCGATAGGTTAGGTTACCTAACCAAGCAAAAAATTTAAAACTTAATGTAAATATAACCTTACTTTACCAAAACCAACCTAAGCTAAACTAACCTAATGGAAAACTGAGGAAAATTTTGAAGTAGTAAACTACAATTTTCTTAACCCTGCGTCACACGCAATGGCATTTTGACATGGTTATTATAGTAGGCAGTTAAGTTGGTCTCTGAACTCCCTAGTGCAGTTATCAGGACGGGAGAGCGAAGAGAAACTGATATCCTACTATCCGGAGCCACCTGCCAGGTTGGTACTAGCAGGGCGGAAAACATTTGCCACGTTCTGTCATACACTACAGAAGTGTAAAATATTTGCGAATTGCAGCAGCTGTCCTCCGGAATACGTACGTACCGTTCCGGATATGCGAAAACTATTATAAGCTGCTACGTTTTACTTCCGACCGTAAAAATACGCAAGGTTAAAAAAAAAGCATTCAGTCAACCAAAATTAACGGAAATGTTGTATAAAGGCAAACCTGAAAATAAAATATAATTATCCTGCTACAGAATAATATTCAGGGAATACAAATCAGACAAATTGACAAGATCACTACGTCTACAGTACCAGCTTCGACACACTTCACCAAGACATTTGTTTAATTCTACATCAAAGGACACTATAAAAAGATGTACAATGTGTGTGATCGTAATAATACTTGGCTACGGAAAATGCCTGCGGTACGCAGTACCCCACATAATATTACAAGTAAAAATCAAAAACAAGCTATTTTTTTTAAATGAAAATAGTAAACTAAAAAATGGTTCAGAATATCCCCTTTCTTGGTAATTCGTTACAATATAGGTCTACGTAGACATAGAAGTATAAAATAAAATATATTTTAAAAATACTATGTACACACATATACATACATGTTTAAGATTTAGGCACTACCCATTACACACGTTACTAATTTCATCATTTAATTACAAACTAAGCCACAAAACTACACAAAACACAAAACTATAGTGCCTCTAGCATTAATAATAAATTGAAAATATCTATATTTATGTATGGCCATAGAACTAAGCTACGTATCTATGTACACATATATTATAATGATGAGTTACCAAGAGAGTGGTTGTTCTGAACCTACAATATACCTACTATATACCGGTACACATACGACAAATGTAACTTAAATTTATCTTTTACTTTTTAGTAAACATTTTTTTAAAACAAACTTTTGTTTTTACTTTAATTTTTTTTCTCTTATTAGTCTCAAATCTCTCAAACTTATTTACTGGTTTGTCAGACTATTTGAAACAAGTCAATGCAATTTAAATCAGAGAAAAACATAATTTTTTGTTTTAGTTCACGTCATTTAATAACATCATGACATAGCCTACATGCAATGTAACCCATAATATTGTATTGTCACCGAACTTAAATAAGTCTGCCAAAATATACCTAACTTAAGCTCTATCAGATACCAACAAATGGTCGTAAAATGGTTTGCAAATTTTGAAACTTACTTACATACGAACATTGCAAGTTGAATAAACGCTTGTAATAACGAAAATACATAGTTGAAACTTCTTGGCACATCTCAATTAGATTAATTTTGTCGACTATACATTCATAAGATAGAGGTGAACATATAAAAAATAGTAAGTGCAGTGTATTAATTGAGAATGAAAAATGTTTTTTTTTTCTTTCAAAAAATAAATAATTATCTCAATACATTCGGGAAAAAAAAATTTTCACTGTGGCAAAATGTTATTTCAAACTCTATACAAACTAATCATAATTTTTCTTTCACGTTAACGGCGTGTTTTTAACGTAACATTGTAAATTTAACTTTAAAAAATCAAAATTGGTATAGAATTGAAACGTAACTGTTTTTCACAAGTTTGTTATTATAATGTTTTATAGCACAACTTTTGGCCACATACAAACATTTTTAGTACTTGCAAATTTATTGAGCCTGTGCAACAGTTTTTTAACCCGGGTTTTTTATTATCTACAACACTGCTAAAAAAAGCT
Source organism: Medauroidea extradentata (assembly GCA_003012365.1). Taxonomy (NCBI): domain Eukaryota; kingdom Metazoa; phylum Arthropoda; class Insecta; order Phasmatodea; family Phasmatidae; genus Medauroidea; species Medauroidea extradentata. Next base: position 15,072 of record PNEQ01122006.1, read on the forward strand.
AACAAAACGTATGTGACTGATTTTTAATAAATCTGAGTATAGAAGTAGAAAGGGGGATCAAGAATATATTCACTGAACGAAAATCAAGAATTTAAAACCATCTATGCTATCATAATTTTATTTGAAGTTATTACAGACATTATGTAAGACACTATACACAATTAAAAAAAGGCTGGATTCTCCCACTGAAGGGTTTTTTGCTCAGCGTTGAATTTGGTAGTATGCAAAAATAAATTGATAAATAAATAAATAAACAAACACAAAAAAATTCCTTGCCAACTAGGTTTATCAGTTACTTACAAAGGATTTTCTTAATGTCAATCTAGATGTAAGAAAATGTATTGTTGGGTTTTTTTTTCAGTTCAGTAATGGTGCGAAATATGTTAACGTTATTCAAACAATATATTATACATTCCTCCTGAAAAAAAAATCCTTAACTAGATAGAAGCTGTGGTGGTCAAGCGCTTGCCTTACACCTTCTATCCCCGGTGTTTGACGTCCGGATTTAATTATATAGGACGATGTCGCAGTCCGGCGGTTTTTTCCCGAGATCTCCCTTTTTCCCCACCCTTGCATTCCGGCACTTCTCGATACTCATCTCATTCACCCTCATAGACTCTGAATGTCTGATGATAATATCCTTAAGTTCCGCAATAAACTAAGTAATAGTTTATTAAATACTTTATGTTCCCATTTCTAGTATCCGTTTTTTTCCTGGAGTGGTTAGTGGCTAATGTGGTCGTTCTTTGCTGACTTGACGAATCCTGACTATATCTCTTTCTCTCACTTTACTGATCTTGCTGGTTACTCTCTTAGAGGTTCAAGAAATTACTTGTTGTTGCTTCATCACAACACTGAATAACTGTTTTTATTACTTCCCCCTCTCTGCTATGCTTCTCCTTTCCGCGCCTTTGCACGCTACCACCTTCACCTTACATTTATGGACATTAACTGAGGGTCCATATTTTACTAACAGCTACTATGTGGCTGTAGACTGTGTGACACCTCCTTATCTCCTCTTCTTTCCCTGTCCCACTGTCCCCGCACTCCCGCGCTTTGAGAAGCCAAGATAACTGCCTACTATAGTACACGCAATGTATCTAGCAGATACGTGTTTTCATAAAAATCATTTATCACTTTAAAAAATATGTTTATGATATTTATAGCATTTCTGCATTTTATTTAAATTAAGTTAAAGTAAAACACAGTTTTTGGCAACAAAAAAAATTTAAGTCATTATATTTAGGCAACTTAGCTGTTACACAGATTTGAAACGCATTGTATTAAGCAGCAAACATAAATTCCTTTAATATTATAAGCAATAATATTTACTACGACACAGTTTATTTGTGCAATAACACAATAACCTTTTGACAAATTGGTATCTTTATGAATTCTTATTTTTTTCTTTTGTTTTTATCCCCTTGTAGCTCCAGTTTAATAATGATGGAATTCCTACATTAATGTTTTTAGTCACTATTTCAGTTTACTAGTGGCACACACATTTCTTCTAGCAAATCAGCATAAAAAATTTATATCACAAAATTTACATTCACATTATTGTAATCAGTGTTTTAGTCCAAAATATAAAACAATAGTTCAGTCAACACATTGAGGTGCTGTAGCAGTAACACAGTCAGAAAACACAATTATTGCATTTTGCAGGCACAGCCACTTATTGCTTTATACGCAGTGGTATTTATTGAGGCGTGTTTCCTTTGCACGAGTACAAGGTTCACATTTATTCCTCTTTCCATGTTCTTCTCTACCAGAGTCTGTTTCCAACTGTTCCTTCTGTCCTAGTAGCTTCAGCTGCAATGACGAAGGAATCCATCTGGAAATTTGTGCTAGACACTAACTGTCTTCTAGATTTTCTATCATTTTTGTTTCCCAGATAAGTAACTTCAGCATTTATGGCGGCAATGTTCAACATGCTGTAAAACACAACCATAGGCCAGCGTCGAGTATTTCTAGCAAACATTACATGTTGCAGTCATTTCATCTAAGACATCAACACCGGATTTGGTATCATTGTAGAAGGTAATAATTTCTGGTTTCCTTAGGTCACCACTTTCTTCATCAATTACTGCATCATTATGTAGGCTTGAAATAAGAAAAACAGTTTTCTCCTTTTTTGGTACACACGGCACAAGAGTCATCTCATTTTAATGCCAAAGATACTGCTTTGAATCTCTCTAATTTTAGCTGAAGCAAATTCAACAGGCAACTTGCGCTTATTTTTCCGGGTGATTACAACATACCAAAGCTTGCATTTCTTCAATTTCTCTACGAGTTCTACCCTAGTAAACCAATTGTCACCAGTTATATTTCTAGAACTACCATTAATGTGTTCTGTAAGCCTCATGACAATGTCACTACCACTGTTGCTTTTCTTGAATGGCCCTTCAGGCTGCTGCCCCATATACACTTCTAGATTACTTGCATAGTACATTTTAGCATCCATTACTGCAAACGTTTTAATACCATACATAGCTGTTTTTGACGGAATGTACTGACGAAAATGCACATCACCCTTCTAATCTATTGTTACATTTTCTCCAAGAGAATAACATGTTTTACAGCTATCAAAAAACAATGTAAAAATTTCACGAATTGCAGCTAATTTATCTGTTTTCTTTCTGAGTTCCCTTGTGTTCTTGTTGTCAAAACGTATGCATCAAAGCAGAAAACTAACTCTGTTGATGGACATCGCAGTTCGAAAAATCCCAACACCCAATCCATCAGAACTCCACAAATCCTTTACATGCAACCGACTGTTTCGCAGCAAACCAGCTAAATAAAGTAAGCCAATGAATGCTTTGATCTCTACTTTATTTGTGTTCTTGAAGTCTCTTTCCCTAGAATATCTATCGTTTACAGAATCTATGTACTGATTTACATGTTCAACAGTAATATTTAGGATGGAATCATCAATCATATAATACCAAGCTTTCACTCGTGTTTTACAGCCCACAGCATTACCGCGAACTCCTGGTAAATGTACGAGCAGGTTGTGTGATCTGGTTCTGATGTTCCTAGCTGGCACATGGGCACTCCATCTGGAGGTGTCCTTCCCTAAAATAGAGAGAAAAGTGAAATAAAATTAATTTATCTGAATACTATAATTATTTTATATTGGATAATAATGATTTAGTTGCAGAATGCCTAAAGCTATGGACTAAAAAAATTAAGTAAATAATGATTATGACTTTTTCACTGACTTTTGAAAGAATTATAATTTTATTTATAGATAAAATATTTCATATAAATAGAGAATAGTTAACAGTTACCTGTATAAATTGTTCTGCTTTGTCTTGGTTCTGCACTAGCGATACTATCGTCGACTTTGTATCCGTAATCAGTGTCTGAATTGTCCACTCTTTCTTCAACAAAATCACTGTCTGAACAAGAGCTATCACCGATACTATCATCTCCATCACTACTATCCTCTGTAAACAACAAGCGATGCACTTCTTCAATATATTTTCCTTTCAATAAGTCAAAAACACGACCAGTCCGCCCCCTTTCAGTTTTACCACTGAGCTCACTACGCAATGTATCTCACAGACACAAGATGGCTATAAATGTAATAAGAAGACAAATAACTTGGGAACCCCCTTGACATTCAAAACAGTACCATTTTCCAGGAAGGTACCCTGAGGGATAATGTTGTATCATGAGACGTTAGTAAGAAATAAAAAAAATTAAAGGCGTGTATCTGTCAGATCGATCGCATGTGGCGCAGGGTTAATGTATTTCTTCTAATGTCTATAGAAACTATTTTCACTAGTAAACAACGCCTTTAAAATCGCTAGTTTAACCGGCATGCGATGAGTAGCATTCTTAATATTTATCACTGTTTGTTGTTAACTTCTACTAACATTGCAGCACATCTTGTGAATGACTTAACAAACCAAGTAAACCACAGAAAAATATGATTAAAACAGCAAAGTTTGAGTAAATTTTGTTTTTTGGTATCAAATATGACATAGTAAATAGACAGGTTTTATTCTGTTATGATATGATAACGAAGTAAGCGCAACAGAGTGCTGTCATTCTAAATAAATTTGTGTTGGCACAGTTGGTGACATTCAGAAAATAAATAGATCATAATATTTAAATTTCAAATCATGTAAAGAGAATTTTGTAAACACATTTGCAGAATACTGATACATAATTAATAATTGTGGTAATTATTTAACCTGCAACAGTTCATTTTTTAAACAAATGTATGACAGATGCTTTTCTGAACAAAACCAACTAATAAACTAAACTATACATGGCCAAACTGAAATATAGGTCAACTGTGGTGTTGAATATTATGTAAGTGTTTACATTAATTATGACTGGACCCTAACGGCAGATGGATATTTGTATATGATCTGGTTAAGCCAGAATAAATATTTGTGTTACCACAATTCAGTAAAAAACAAGATGAGTGACAAGGAGCAGGTAGAATGCAACATTAAAGGAGAAATTACAGACCAAATTTCAGGACAAAGGTCAAAAACAGATGAGTTAGTTAAAATAACTGACACTTTGGAAAGTTAAGTAAAAGAAACTGAGTCAAAACTCACAGAAGGTTTTCAACAAATAAAACTGTGTAAGGATAGGGTGGACAAGACTGAACATAATCAACAAGCATTCCAACAAACAATGGAACTGACCCAAATAGGTCAGCAGAACTTACGAAACTGTGGAAATCCAGGGAAATAATGTATCAAAACACTGACGAAATAGATAATATGTAGATGATTGTCAACAAGCACAAGATTGACTCATGGGCAGGTAAATTCATGAAGGAGCACACAGTTTGAAGCATAAAATCAAAAGGTATTACAGGGCTGTTCGGTGATAGGGCAACATTTAGAGAACATTAAAGGGGGAAGTATAAGATGTGAAACCAAATTGGGAAGTAAACTTTCATAAACCTAAAAAACAAGAGTACAAATTTAAAGAAAGCCAAGGTAACATAACATCAGATGGAATTCAAGATTTTGAGAGAGCAGTTCCCAAAATTGTTGTAGATAACCAAGGCCCAAAGACAATATAATTAATTCACAAATGTGAAAGGATGCAGAGAACGTTGGGGAGGGGGGATCAAACAAATAAGAGATACAACTGTTCACCAGTAAGTAGGCTGGTAGGTGACGTAGCAGAATTGGTATGGTGGAAAAAGACAAAATGTGCCAAATTTTCACCACCAAAGAATTAATTTTTACTAAATTATTGGGGAATGTATATGCAGGATTATTTTTTTTAGAAGGTACCAGTATACAGACGGATCTATGGCAGGTTATGTACATAGATTGTACAAGCCATCACAATATCTAGATGAGCAAATGGCAAGATCAACTCATTTCAAATGTTGTACGCTATTTATCATGGCATGTTCAATATTGTATTTTTCAAAATCAACCAACAAAAATGTGGAATCACAAAATAAAACTATAAATCTTATTTTAAATTGAGTTTGAAAACCAATGAACCAGTACAGGAAATGGATATCTGTCAGGCTGATGGAAGGTAGGCTAGTACAGTCAGACATTACTGATATTCAAAATACTCGATAAAGTGGGAAGGGCAGAAACCTCAAACCATAAGGAAATTGTGTAAGTAAATTCATGTAACAAAATTGTAAATGGTGAGAATGTGTGTTAATGGAATGGTGTAAACCTAAGGTAGGTATAAGGATAATAACAGTGAAACCAAATTTGATTTGTGACGGTAGGTTGCAGAAAGTAAATACAGTGCAAACCGATATTAAACAAGAGCTGGGAGGGTTGTATCAAAAACCAGTACATTAAGTGTAGTGGGCAAAATACCCGTGGAAAACCATATGCTCAGTAGCTACAGCTACTGGGATGAACTGTGAAGACACTTTGATATAAACATAAACTTGAGAAAGGGTAAAAAAATAAACTGGGAACTGGATGAGACTCACAGACTGAACAAGTAAAATGAGAAGGTTAACTATTATAACTTGAGACTATTATATGTTTGAGGAGCAATCATGTATGACGTTGAGATGAGAATAATATTATAAGATTGTTCAACTGATGGTGAGAAATAAAAACTGTAGTACTGTAATAAGAATTGTGTATGAAAATTTCCATTATAAGATACCCTAACAAAATTTTTTTTGTTATCCTTTTGTACGTTTGGAACCTAATATAAAATATATTTTGAAAATGAAATGATTTTATTGGCAGTGGCCAATTTCTTTGGTAATTTTTTTGTTAAACGGCCATATTAATTTGTAAGTGTAAGCAAATTAGTAATTTTCATAATTTTGATATTTTGCTTACATTTAAGTGAATGTATTAAATTCTTTTGATAAAAGTTTGTTCGGAAGTTTGCAAAATTATCATTATCTACCTCAATCGAGCAATTATTCCTGATGGAGCATTATTCATTTATATGAATATTAATGTCAATAATAACCAATTTTTAATTATTAATACTGATAAATGAAGTGCTAACGATAAAAACTAGACTAAATTTGTCGTGCATGAAAAAACTGAAAAAATTGTTAAGCTTCACATGGTGCCTTTCAGAGTGGCCACTGTGGTTACCTGTATGAAGTTATGTGTCCTAACAACAAAATTAGAAGTTGAAACTGAATTAATGATGAGTTTGCAAGGACTTCAGAAGTTCACACACACACACACACACTTTCAAAATGCCTATTCGTGAGCAAGAGTTTTATGTCAATATCATTATCAGTGAGGGAGAGAATGAAAACAAAAGCTTACTTAATAATTTTAGGTACTTATATTACTGATTCGACCAATCAGTAGTATTTCTGTAGCACAGTCATTAAGTAAAGCTTTTCTTTTTATTCTCTCTCACATTTAAAATGTTTTGACGTAAAACACGTGCCCATGAACGGACGTCCTGAAAGTATGCATGAACATCTAAATTCCACACTAATTCCTCATAAATTCAGATGCAACTACCAATTTTGTTGTCAGAACACACAACTTTATGTAGGCAACCACAGTGCACTCTAAAAAGGCACACTGTGCAGTTCAAAACTTTTAAGTTTTCCATGCACCAATCCGTTTAGATTGAAAATTTAATTTAAACACCTCCTGCTAAAGTGTAACAGACACTTTGACTCAAGGTTATCTTAACAGGAGGATGAAGCAGTGGCTACTTAGTTGCTTGGAAGTTAAATACATGTGTCACAGTGTCATGTAAGTGAACTAGCAAAAAATGTTGGGCTAAATGCAGAGGATGAGACACGTGCAAAGGATGAGTTAAAAATGCAATTAGATGTTTTTTTTAATTTTTCTCTGTCATTATCACCACCTGTTTATCTAATTTTAGTTTGATTCACCAAAAGAACAGCATAGCAAACACAAACTCAAAGAACAAATGCTTTGCGATGAAAAATAAACAGAAATGTATCTAAAATGTAGCTTTGCCAAACACACTATACATCGATGGCCTAGAATGAAAACCTAGTATCTACAGAATTTGAAAACATTGCATAAATTATAAAAAACATGAACAAAATGTTATATTATTCAAAATTTTTCTTTCGTAAAAAATATATTCTAAAAACATTGTTGAAATTCCTTTTTTAAGATAAGTTAGAATTTTTGTTTGCAATTTTTATTAGTGGAATTGAAGACAATGTTAAAATTGCAGATACGAGGCTTTAATTCTAAACCATCGACATCTGACAATGCGTATAATGTCTCTTAGAATCTAAGTTTAATTTTAGGTTCATGCAATAGTAAAAATTAAGCACATTCTTGATCACCATAACTGAACACTACATGAGTGTAAATACAGTCCATATCAGTTATAGTACTAATATAACAACCAGGTAGTTCTGTTGGAGCACTGCTTATTTTATATAGGGGAGAGGAGAACTTAGTTTACTGTATTTCATAAGACAATTTTTTTTTTACATTTGTCACATGAAGTTGCATCCACTCCTACATAAATAAATATAATGTTAATAGACATGACTGGAATATTTTAAATGTACATAAACCAATATAACAAGCATTGTTCAAGAAATGTAACAGACATAACACTATACCTATATGGATGTCTGGGACAATGCTACGAACATACAAAAAAAATTTCAGAGAATTTAGCAATGTACATAAGCATGAAACGCAGGACAAAACTATTTCGACAAACATATTACAGTTGTAACAGATTCATACTATCGGTAATTAAAATAACATTGGCCAGGGTAACAATGCATAATTACACTATTTTTCATACACACAGGTCATGCCTAACTACTATTCTGCAACGTGTGCCTCGTATGGCAGTAACTATATGACTGCATCACTGAAATTAAATAATGTACCTGTTGCTAATACACTACACAGTCTTACAGATCACTCGGTCAACACAGCACTTGACGGAAGCCTTAAAACCGCCAAGTAAAATTTTTACGTAGAAACAATAATGAAGTTAGTCTGTTCACCTCATTACAGAAGCAAGAAACAAATTACACATGCCTACTGAAAGAGTTTTCATTATATTACAATGCCTGAAAAACAAATACAGGAAACTCCAGATTATCTGTGCTACAATCAACTGGTTTTCTGATAATCAAACATAAAAATATCAACCCTACCGCACAAGAATGTATTAATGGGATTCTAGCACCTTTCTCTCATGTTTACAGTAAACCCCAAATATAATTATATTTTAGGAAAACGGATGCACTATAGACAAGAAAATACTGAATTTATAGGCAAAACCTTATTCAATTTACATACATATATATATTTTTTTTAATGTTAGCTAATGGGCTATTTTTCGATTATCCATGTTTTTTGGCACAGATGCCACAGCTCTAACCTTGAGCGGTAATTTCTAGAACTGGTCTTGGTAATGGTGTGGAGGGGGTGAGAGAGGCAGCCAAATTAAACATAAAAACAGTGTTGAACTAAACTAAACATACCTGTCATTACATAATTTCACGATAATTAGAGTTGTAGCTTGATAAATTTGGATTAAGTAAAGAGTAACAAATGTGTTTTCATGTCCGATATTTACTGAACCTGTTTATAAACTTTTATGTCGTGTAGATTCGTACAACTTAATTTAGTGCTACTATACACATTGCTAAGTTTTTCATCCAGTAGATTACAGATTTACAGCAATTTTTTAACCAACTATATGTGTTAAGTAACATTTCCTGATGGGCATCAACATTGCTTAGCGGTGGTTGGACATGCTATTTTAAGATGGTAATGGTTATTTTTTCCATCTTCCCGCCAATTCCTTTAAAGTTTGTTAGACTTTATTTTTCTTCTGCCTTTTAGCTGCAGAGGATAGATTATTATCTCACAGCTGCAGCCTTCTTCCAACTTGTAAAAATTTCCTCCAACACTGTAAATTTACTGTGGCCTGTGCAGTTACTTACTACTGAGTAGGTTAATAGAATAATGCCATAAACCAATTTTTTTTAGTGGCTTGTAGCAATATGCATAAAATTTGATGCTACACATTTTGCTATAGTATTAAGTGAAAATTACATAAATCTCATTAACTAGGGGCTCTATATTTTACTTCATACGAAAATATAATACTGAATTAAAAAGTATATGTTTCATTGTAAAAGTCAAGTTATTTGTTAACCCATCTGTGATGATTTTAGTTTTATAGCTGAAGAGATGATGTGGATGTAAGAAAAAAATTTATACTGTTTTGTGTGTTCTTGACTAGTCTCTGTCACATATCAAAATACGTGATATTTACAAATGGGTGCGGATAACTACGTGAGAAGGGGAATACAAGGCGTCTGCAGTAGCAGACTGGGAAGTGAACCACAAGTGAAGTGGGAGAAACAGCAGCAGCATTACTAGGCATATCAAAGACGTGATAGCTTCACAAGTATTTCAGAATAAATTAATGGCTGTGGTGTTCTTAAAACGTGTCTGCAGGACCAATGTATGTTGCTGTCAGTTCTCGTAGTCACTCCACAGGAAAATAGCTTCCAACATAGAACAAATGTTTAAAATCATGTTTTACTACAGTCGTGGATTGTCAGTGGTTTTAGATTATTCATAGTGTCAGTCTCCACGAATATCGCATAAAACGGAATTCTACTATACTTGAGGTTTTAAATGAAGCCAAGTGAGAGATTTTAATCAGTGCTTATCATCAAGGTCTTTAGTACTGGTGAAATGACATGAGATGTGTATGGAACAGTGCTGGAATCTAAGGGCAGAGGAAATGAGAGATCCCCGAGAAAACCTGCCGACTAACGGCATCGTCCAGCACGATTCCCACATGTGAAAATCCGGGGAGCGACTCTGTCAGGAAACAAACCAGGATTGCCTTGGTTGGAGGCGAATGGTCTGACCACACTGCAGCCCTTATAAAGTGAAGCCAAACAAGAATGTTTACATAGCTTGGAAAATGTGTTTAATTTTATGACAATTAACACTGCCTTTGTAGGATGAAAAAAAAAAAAAAAACTGCATACTAACTGTGCATTCTCTGCTTGTTAAACCTCTACTGATATTTGTGAAAACAGTAAAGTGTTGAGTTATGTAAGCCGATCATACGTACTGCTCTTGAATGTAGTTTCATAAAAAACTAATATTTTTAAAAGTGTAATGTCTAAAAGCAAAGAGCCATACATACCGTAAAAATAATACCTTAAACATTCTTGTGACACTCACAACATTTTTCAAAATTATTAGTTAAGCTAAACGCACAGTGAGCGCAACAACAGGGCAACTATATGCGTGTAGGCAGATCTGGCCCAGCAAGAGAATTGGCAACACTGCACGTGGCTAGACCATCTGCAGTGGACCTCACACATGCTCACATACACTACGAACAGCACAAATGATGCTTGTGGATGCCTGGTAAAGTTGCAGTCACCTGCACTCACGTCTGCTGATTCGAAACTTTTGAGGGGAAATTATTAGGGCTACCCATTAGACACTTCATTTTGGTGTAAAATAAATTATGGTGCATGGACAAATATGCCATAATCAAGATGTGATTACACGAGTGTGTGGTTTTGTAACTAAAAAATTAAGCAATGCTAGTGTTACATGGTCATTAATTAACAACATGCTTTACGATTAAAACTGTCTAATTCTTCTATGTGACCAGATGCATTATCCAAGAGAAGCAGCACAGTAACAATTTATCTTAGGAACAAAATTATTACTAAACCCAAGCCTTTGTGTTAGATTTCCAGATTTCAAGCAGATTACTACAGTCACTTTCCTTAAAACACCCACGGGGTATGGGAAAAATAACCTGCAAGTGGTTATGTTCCAAGACTTAGAACGCATTAGAATCAACCATAATAATAACATAATATTTTACGACCTTGAATCCAGGCATAACATTTTTTATTTAAATGAATATACATTCTGGTATCTGCTTCAAAAACAGAGCAGTTTCGCCAATGTTATGTATTTACTTAGTCCTAGATAATTTCAGCCATTCTCCGTTAACTCTAACCTATGTTCAGAAATAAACAAATATCATATGAAATACTGTATGAAAGGAATATGTGAAACTCACCAAAATAACTGGCAATTGTGATGCGCACACCATCTAGAGGCATGGAACTGATTCTACACCTAAGCAATATAGTGCACAATGTACATAAAATAAGTGCTTTTCAAAAAAAGTATGTGTGCTTTCAATGCAATTATAATATTAAAATCAAAGAGAAAAACATTTATTTACATTAGTTTTTGCTAGATCTCGCTGTAAATATATACACAATCGCTCTAAGAAGTTCAAAATTTGCTAGAACGTTGTTTTAACATTATGTAAAATACATTATATTTCAGCTCCTTTCTTTTTTTGTACTTCTAATTTTAAAACTATAACTTTCCATAGATTTAACCACTAAGAAAAAATTTAAATTACAAAATTATGACAAAAACTCATTTTTACATTATGTTATGCTATTACTGTAACTAAATACATAAATAAATATATGTGAGTGTGTATATATACAGTTGACTCCCGATTATTCAGGCTAATGACTGGCTAAGGGTTCCCGAATAGTCAAAAACCCAGTTAATCTGACTGAAAAAAATTATTTAAAAAATGAAGTAAAATATTAACAAAGTACAGACAGGTATCACCATACAGATAACTACCTTGCCTGTCGCAACTTGATAAGACAGCGCACTACTAGCCTACTCAAGCCAGCATAATTTGTATTACACACATATTAAGACATACACATACAGATTCACACATACACACAACATATACACAAACAAAACATATATATTTGAAAAAAATTTATTATTCAGTACTTAAAAATACACTCGCATGCACACACAAACACACACACGTGTGTGTATTTTTTCACTCATTCATATATATCTGTAGAAAGATGGTAGAAGCTGATATGTCCATTTTTTTTTTTACCAAAAATGAGCTTTGAATATGGTTATGTTCGTCTTGTTGAGATCTACAAGGTGGCAAAATTAGATATGTTTCAGTTCACTGGTTTAGAAAGTATGAGGCATGGCAGTTCATGATATGTCATAACATCAATATGTAAAAGTTGCCAAAAGTTGATATGTTAACCTATCAAACTTTGCCATCTAAGCTATTAGAAGTATTATTGTGCTTATAAAGATGGCAGAAATTTTTTATGTTGAAATGCATTTTAAATGTGTATTTTTTATCTGCAGGAAATGTTAGTAGTTAGGTTTTATCTTTGGTTTTTACAACAGAGGAAATTTATATTTTGCTATTGGTAACACTTTTTTCAGTACAGGCGATGTTTGCTATCGGTAACACTTTTTTCAATAGAGCCAATGTTCTTCTTTGTTGATTGTTGTTAGCGTGCATCTGCGCCTTGGTGATCTGTGCATATAGCAGCCAGCAGGAACATATTTGGCAGAAACAAAGTAAATAAGGTGATGGTGTTTATATTCATAACAAATTAAGCTTATGTTGTGGTTTATTAATATCCAAAATGTTTTTCTGTAGTAAGTGCAAGAAACAGTTCAGCAGTAGAGCTTTCTTAATCCTGCATAATAGTAAAGAGTCATGTTACAAGCATTATCCACAAAAATGTATGCAAGCTATATGAAATCACAACCGTAGAGGAAACCCACTCAGTAAATGCCAGTGTACATAGAGAAAGTGTATTGTTGCCAGTCAGAGATTAGAGAAACATACAGATAGAGCATAAGCCACATTCTATGGCGAGGGGTATGAAGCCATGAGACGCAAGGGGGAGGACCCCATCCGCCATATTGGAACCTGAAAAATGTTGTTTGTTACCATAGCGACTGTGGGTTGGCCAAACATAACCTAGTTTCTCAATACATAAAACAGGAAAAGCTCATTGCACTCCGCCATATTGCAACCTGAATAAACAAAGTCAGCATGGCTTCAGTATCAGCTGCTAATGCTCCATCTGCACTCTTATCTTAACTCTGTTGCCAGTGATTGACGAATATGAAATATCAGACGTTACGAACAATGCTTTTCAAGTTGAAAAAGTTGTGCATTTTGAAACAATTTCGGGCTCTAGAAATCAGTCACAGGCTGACATGCGATTGTTGTATGACATTTCTGACAATAGGAACATTGTAAGAAACTGCTCTGGTAGAAATGAAGATGTTTATTGCAGGATATTACAATCAACATCAGTAAACAACAGCCTGCGAGGAAGCTTGGAAGACTATATAGAAGATGATGATTCTCAGAAAAACCCTACACATCAACCTGGTGAAGATGTAGAAAGCTGTCCTAAAAAGAAAATGAGAGTCACTGAATATCAAAGAGAAACATTATTAATGGACTATGAATCTGAGCATATTGATGACCCAGTACATTAAGTGGTAGGTGATAATGTTATTGTGCAATCTGAAAAGTCTGCTGCTGTTGAAGATAGTATTATAACATGTGAACCTAGAACTGATCATTGTTTGATCATGTCTTCATTTGAAGTAAAGATAAAGAGAAGAAAAGGCGTTAGGAAACGAGAGGAAGAAAGGAATAAAAAGAGCAGGGATTATCCTGTGTAAATAGACAAGGTACTATGTATGGTTCCAGCCAAAACTTTTAGCCCACTAAGTGAATGCTGTAGAATGAAATGTTTTGAAATGTGCAAACCAGATGATCAAGAAAAGTACTTTGCTGAATTTACTAAGCCAAACCAAGTTAAAGATGAAATCTTGTGCGGCAGGACGTCTATTTGTGACAAGAGTCTTGAAAAAAAAAAAGGAAGAGTGAAGATTGGAGGAATTAATCACGATCAGCAGATTACAGTACATTACAGTCTGTATGTAGAACCAACGAGAACAAAAGCATGCAAGAAAATTTTCATGCATGCACGTGGGATATCTAGAGGCAAAGTAGATGTTATTGTACAGAAATTACGCGCTTCTAAAATGGCCTTTATTGAACCTGATGCAAGAGGACATCATACTCCTAAAAACAAATTACTTGATGAGCGTATTCAAATCAGAGATTTTATTGACAAGTACCCAAGACACGAGAGCCACTATTCACGCAGGGATTCACCAAATGAAATATATTTACCCAGTCACTTGAAAATAAAAACCATGCATTAAGAATGTAAGAAAATAAAAAATGTAGAAGGTAAAATAAGTGTGCTGGTTATGATGTATTCACAGATTTGTTTAATTCAACTGGATACAAATTCAAGGAACCTACACTGAGACTTGCAAAAAAATATGATGAATATAAAGCACAAAAGAGGAATTCTACTAGCAAACAAGAGACTGCCAATATTTTCCAACTACATGATTCCCATGTTGCAGAAGCTGAGGAAGCAAATGAGAGTAAGAAACGAGACAAGCCCTCTGCTAAAGAAAATCCATACAAAAGGGTAACTGTTTTTGACTTGCAACAAGTTCTTCCTACCGTGTATATTTCGACTAATATTGCTTACTACAAAAGACTTACAATCTCACTGTACACGACTCCTCTTAAGATGAGGCTACCGAGTGCTTCATGTGGCCTAAAGTAATTGGAGGTAGAGGCACCAATCAAATAGCTTCATGTGTCTTCAAAAAAATTTCAAGTTTAGCCGAGACTGTTCAGCATGTTACAACATATTCTGACACACGAGGGGGTCAGAACAGAAACATTAGCATGGCTGTAATGTTTAGTGTTGCCATTCTTCAGAAACCATCTCTTAAAGTAATTGATCAGAAACTTCTGTTGCCAGGACACACAAGACTCAAATGCGATAGTGACCATGCAAGGATTGCGAGAGCCAAAAAACAAATTGATGAGCGAATGAAAATGATCGTTCCTCAAGACTGGTATCAGTTTGCAAGGATGGTTAGAGGAAGAAACAAGCTGCATGTAGTTGAAATGACTCAGACTGACTTCCTGGATTTTTCACAGCTTTTGAGTAAGAATGTGTTTGTCAAAAGAACATCATACCCTGAAGGAGAGAAAGTACAATGGCTCAAAATTAAATGGCTACGGTATACTAGTTCCAGTTTTGGCATAATACATTTCAAATACACTCTCGACACTGAGACACCATTCAGAGTTCTTGATATATGACGTGTGAAAAAAGGGTGCCCATTTGTGCTGAGTCTGTTTCCATTGCACGTTCTTACACCCAACCTTTGGGGACAAACCCAGTGAAGAAAAATGACCTGTTATCCATGTTGGACCTCTCAGATGCAGACTGTCATGGTTTTTAAAAGGACTTGCCTACAAGTGGATATGCTAGAGAGTTCGATGAACTTGAAGATGGCCTGAAATCAGACTCGGATGTGTAAAAGACTGTAAAGTAATTCATATACTTCATGTGCATGTATGGTTAAATTCTGTTTGTTGTCAATGTTTAGTATTTTTAAATCAATATATTTGTTTTCATTATTGCATTATAGGATCACCAGACAAAATAAAAAAAACACTCAAGCACAAGTAGGCAAAACATGATATGTCCTACACAATGTCACAAAATGGCAAAAATTCTTGATTTGTTAGTACTATTGTTAATAAAGTTTACATGTATGAGCAACAAATACAGATTGTTTATTTAAGCAAATATCAGATTTTTCGCAAAACCTTGAATCTTTAAAATGCTCTCCTGAACATTTCGGTAAAATGGACATATCAGCTTCTGCCATCTTTCTATTTATGTATGTATGTATGTATGTATGTATGTATGTATGTATGTATGTATGTATGTATGTATGTATGTATGTGTGTGTATATATATATAGACACGCATGCACACATGCAAACACACAAACACACACAAACACACACAGAGATATGCAGGATGTTCCGGGAGTAGATGTCAATAAAGAGGCAGGTGATAGAGGGGCCCAAAACTTACCAAATAAACCAAACTTGTATGATCTGATTCACAACCGTCTAAAAGTTACAAATTTACTAAGAAAAATTGGGCTGTATTCTACCCTGAGCTAAGCATTTACTGATGGTGGAAAAAGTATTGGTCCAGGTGGGACTAAATTTTTACACACCAAAGTTGATTAGTGTCGTCACATTTAAAACACATTTCACGTCGCTGAGAGTACAGCTTTGTGGGGTAAAAAAATCACATTCACAAACCTTATATTTGGTTCTGAATGGTGCCTCTAGTTTGCATGAGGTAAAAAAAATATCAATTTAGTCGTATAAGTGATCACCCACCATTGAAAAAACTGCCCCATATCATGACCAATTAATTAGTAAAAATCAGTATTTTAAATTAACAAACGTCGATGCAGTAAATTTGAACTAAAGTAATGCCGAAGATTCACACAATGGAAAATCAGCTGTAAGGCTGAAATTTGTGAGTAAATAATTAAATGTAAATTTATTTAAATAAAAATACCACACCATGTTTGCAATTATAAAAACGTATTTTGAATGTAATGTGTTTAATTTGTGAGGATAAAATTAAATGTTATTATAAGTTGATAATAGTCAGTTGTTTCAATAAACAAAATTGATATCATCAAAACGGAAAGTTAGGATAAACAAATTACATCACCAGACACCTTTACCTAGTCGTTGATCATATTCATAGCAGCCGCTGTTATGTAGAGGCTAGTGCGTTAACCTTCCATCATTCCCATCATAACGAACCGGGTGTAATTCCTGAATAGCTTCAAAGGCAGGTTTTCTGTATTTTATTTACGATACCACATCTTTGAATAAAGACAATTTGTTAATATGCACTACGTCTAGGGTGTACAGTTGTGTACAATCACTAATACGTCTTGAAGCAGATAATATGACACCCTAACAAACACGTCTTATCAGGTTGAGATATAATGCTAGGTCTTGATTCAAAGGAAAGGAAAAGATTATAACGGAGCGATTTGTGCAGCTCTTGACAGCGATGTCTTGTAAGCCGATGAAGGTGCTGGCCCCCGTAGTGCAGTCGGTAAAACACCGGTCTGCGGTGCGAGGGGTCCCCGGTTTGCATCTGGCCGTGGGTGTGGTTATTGTGTTGTCCTTCACCTCAAGTCACCCTCATTGGCCCTTAATACCTCGTTGTTAAACAGCCATAATACCCTCACATACAAATTTCAACCGTATAACTGATTTTCCATTCTGTGAATCTTCTGCATTACGTTATATTATCACATTTACTGCATTGACGTTTGTGAATATAAAATACTGATTCATACTAATTAATTTACCATACTATGCGATACTTTTTCCAATGGCGGGTGATCATTTATGTGACACATTAATATTTTTTACATCTTTTAAGTTACAGGCATCTTTCAGAACCAAACACAACTTTTGGGAAAGTAATTTATTTTACCCCATGAAGCTGTACTCTCAGTGACGTAAAATGTGTTTTCAAATATGACGACACTAATCACCTTTCGTGTGTACAAATTTTGTTCCACACAGACCATTACTTTTTCCACCATCAGTAAATTCTTCAGTTTTTTTTAGCTGGAAATTTTTAGTTGTTTTATATATTTAGCAAATAAACCCTTTACTGTGAAACACAAAACAGTAGCTAAAGTTCACGTACTTCATGTCACCATGCAACGTAACATGAAACCAAGCTGGTAGACAACCTATTCTCCTTCTATCCCTCTCCTACTCTTCCCCGCCACAACCTCTGTTTCTCTTCCCCGCAACAACCTTTGTTATCTCAATTAGCGAAACAAAGGTGAATGTTATCTTTCTATTCCCATCAGTCATCACAAACCTTCCCCCTCGCCCACTTCCAGCGACTTGACCACAACAAACACGTTAAGTAGCTACACGTATCACACTTCTACGTACAAGGGATATTATTTTTTCAACCTCCGATCGGCTGTAAACTGGAACGATTTAGGAAATTATTTTAATGTCCAAAAAACGTACATCTTTACACTATTTTTCCACATAATCACCATGCAGCTTGAGGCATTTGTCGTACCAATGCACCAGCTTGCCGATACCCTCCTTACAGTCTGGATTTGGCACCGAGTGACTTCCACCACCACTGCGCAAAATATTTCACTTGTAATAGTTAAAAATAGGTTGAAAATTTTTTATTCGAAATACATTTTTTCTTTATTTATGAATACATGCTATGTTTACTCGCATAATACTCACCAACGTGTTATGTCTGCAACCTTATTTTGCAAGGCTTGAAGTTTGAATTCTTTTCAAGTAGGAGAAACAACGCCGCACATGAATGAATTAACTCGAGCAAGTCATGCTTGAATGGATTAAAGAGATATTTCTTTGTAAAATAAGATATGTGTAATATTTTATTAATAGTGTTTTTAGATCGTTAGCGCATACCCCCAAATATTAATGCAAATATTCGAGATTGTTCTGTTTTAAACTACTGCCTTTTATTGCAGGAATGAATTTAAATTTTTTCCTTCTACTGAGATCCAAGAAAGGGTAAACGTGGATTATCCATGATTTTGGATTATCTGAGGCATTGGCCCCCTCCATTAGCGCGGATAATTGAGAGTTAACTATAATGGTACCTTTTAGCACAACTTACAAGATCATTCTATTTCCATCATGTTATTTTCATCAATAGTAATATTTTGTTTTGCACTGGTCTCTTATTAAAAAAAACTCATACTTAATATAAACTCAATTTGTTGGTCATAAATTTCTGTAACATTTAAACAATCATCTTGGTGGCAATGAACGTGTGCAAAGCATCTTACTTAAGTTAACTACTAAGAGAAAATTACGTTCATAAAAAACTGTTCATGGAATGGTTGAAAATGTATGTGTTAGAATATTTAATGGTTTGTTTAGGATTATAAAACTCACTTATGAATGGAATAGGAGATAAACATTTGTAAAACTACATTATTCACAAGATATAATGCTATTATTTTTGTACGATACGTGACAAAATGTGTCTCTGTAATTTCCCAACGCATTGAATCAACACATTACAATGTCACAACAAAATCAAAATTATTTTTACGTAATTCATTTTGCCATACATAAATACGTAAGATTAAATTTATCACTATAGATTATAAACAAAAATAAACAAGTATTACCAAATACCATAATACATAAACCCACTGCATCATTTAACCTAAAAAAACCATAATTTGCATGTCTACTTTAATAATCTTAAATCTTGGTTTCGTGGATTTCTAGCAAAAATAGGGAATTTCACAAAAATGTTGTGTTTTAGCAAAACTTTGAAAATTTGAAGCTTGTTACCCAGAAGTAAAAACTGAGATTACACATTATATGCACATGCATAAGAGAATACCTTATCGTGGGCTTCTAGGTCAATTAGAGTCAAAAAAGTAAAACTGTAATCAGTGGTGTGAAAAAAAAAAAAAAAAGTGAATTCAACATAATTGACTAAGTGACAAAAGTGACCAACATTTATGCCCCTACACTAAGAGAAGCATACATTATCTAAAATTAACTGATACAATTCAATAATAATTAAAATAATATTTCTATAAAAACAGCTTACTTTTTCAACTGTTCATCGATGAATGAAATGTTCCGTTCATTAGTATTTTTCAAGTTGCTGATTTCATCACCAATTTCT
This sequence comes from Medauroidea extradentata, assembly GCA_003012365.1. NCBI lineage: Eukaryota > Metazoa > Arthropoda > Insecta > Phasmatodea > Phasmatidae > Medauroidea > Medauroidea extradentata. The sequence continues at coordinate 35,056 of PNEQ01122006.1, forward strand.
TTTGAAATACTCATGATGCTTGGTACAACTGTCTGTGGTTTCACATCTTCATTACGATCACTTTCTGATGACGAAGACGGAGGACGGCGAATGTATGGTGAAATCTTCGCAGCAGTATTGCTTACCATGCCAAGCACTGATACACCACCAACTGGTTTCTAGGAAAACCATAAGAACACATAACTATGGTCTAATTTATATCAATGGTCTAATTTATTTCAATACAATATTTATTTATGCATGCTGTGAAAGAGTAAATTTGAATACCATGTTGAACTGGAATTATATAACATACTTATGTACCGTACAATTTTAAGATTTGAGACCTGGTGAATTAATGGTTTCAAACCACAAGTATACCACCGCAATGGTACAAATACATATTATACTAAGGGCCTTAATTATCAATGGGCCAGTTCTTATCACATTTACACTGCCTTAGAAGTAATATTATACCTTCTGTGCAGGAGGACCCGGGTTTGATCCCCGACTCCTGCCATACAGATTTTGATTTACCATAGTTTCCTGAAATCGCTCCAGGCAAATGCTAGGATTTATTTCTTAACAAAGGCCATGGCCGATTCCTCTCCTAGCGCTTGTCATTTCACCATGTTATCACCGTCTGTAACGATGTCACTGTAAACGAGATGTAAAGCACACCTACCTTTACCTACCTTCTGTGGTAAGTATCTGACATTATATAAGTTTTAACCCCATATACATGTTACAAAAATAAATGAACTTAATAATATTGTCTCAAAATAACTTTCTTCAAAAAGTATGGCAAACAAAAAAAAAATATATTTTTTTTAAGTTTGCAACATTTTAAAACCTACACTGTACTGATAAGAGATCCAAATCACAATCTTACTTTCTAATAGGCCTACATGAAGATTAAAACAGTAACCTTACATTACAACAGGTCATACTACAATTAGAACAAATTAATTAATTTCAGTGCAGTACAATGTAATTGGCAATAGCTTAAGTACCAAAAAAAATTTTATATTAAAATGTTTGCTTAAACAAGAACAATATGACATGTAACTATTACAAGTATATTAAGATCTTTTAAGTCAACATTAAAACAATATTTTCCAGACTGTTTGGCAAATGTTCACAAAGGAAACAAGTGAAATATTAGTTGTGAAGTAATACTCTGTGCTATACCCAGTTAGTCTACAATAATTACTTTCACAACTGTCCATACATTCCCAAATTTATTTATAAATTTTCGAACATACTGTTGGTATTTGTAGATGAAATGTGGTTACTTGTAAAAACTATTGATTTTGCTTACATAAAGATAATATCCATAAATTGGGTATTGGTATGACACTCTGAAAGAAGTGAATCTGCTGTTCACCTACACCTATAAAATAATGTTTGGTACAACATTTTCTGAACCTATATTATATCTCACATCAATATTTACCTATAAATGATATACACAAAAGCATTGATAAATTAAATTAAATTTCACCATTACATACCATTATAAGATAAGCTGACAGACTTGGGAGAATAGGAGAGCAAGCTATAAAAATGTTACTTTACATGCCATTAAAATAATAAACAAACACAAAATACATGGTGGAGTGAAGCGAATCGGACAATGCCAAAATATCAAGGTATTAAGGGATATTGAGCATAATATGAGGTATGTATGGAGCAACAATGGAATTAAAGGTTATAGGAAACAGGTGTGCCCTAAGAAAACCTGCCAGCTGACAACAAATGTTTGCCATATTTCCTACTTGTGAATATTAAGAGAATTACTGGTACTCATGGTGACAAGTAACATTCAAAAGAGAAAAATGCAGTATTATGAAAATGAGTTCGCTAATTTCCAAATACATATTTCAGAACATGCTAATACATTACAGTTCTACCTAAACAGAAGTCGGAAAAACAATGGTATTTGATTGCTCTATTTTAAAAACTGGCGAAATGTAAACACATTAGAAAATACTATGCAACTCGTTGTGATGCGTAATACTGTCGCGACACGCAATACTGTCACGACACATTTTTTTTTTGTTTTTGAGAAAAATATTTTTATCCGATTTTTTTATGTTGCAATTCACACCCGTTTAAATCATATTATGTTTTTGTTAGGATTGTGGTTTCTTTATATCAAGACATAATTTACTTTTCCATCACCACTATTTGGAATGTTTGTGATGAGCTGGGTAGCACAATAACCTGTGTGAAGCTTTATTGTCAACTTAGCCTGAATGCCTTGCAACCTTTCTTTTACTTATATTAGTGTTTGCACAAGCATCATTTGCTGAAATAATCACAGGCCACATGGTGCAAACAATAGCATTTTTAGCACAACTGTACAGTGCTTATGGTCGAGCTAAAACTAGGAGTGACATAACTACTAGCAGCAGGCTTATTCTTCTCTCTGCTCCTCCCTCAACCACCTTCTTCACTTCCCTCCCCTTGTTCAGTCCCATTGCTACCAACTGTACTTCTTACCTTTCTTCCATCCCATCTATTTTTACTATTTTCCAGTTTCCTCACCACACGTATTTGTTGTTGCATGGTAGACTAGAGATAGAGTAAGAACACTCTCTTTGTAAATGTATAACCTTATTTGAGTTCGTACACTTGGATGATTGTGAGAGAATTGTTGGCTGACCTGTCCAACTTCAGTTTGAAGTGGTTCTTAATAAAAGAATAAGTGAGTAAATAAAAGCCCCAATGATCTAAATTTATAGAGAGCTGCCGGGCATCATGCCTGTGTCTACCCTAGGAGGCACAGCTCACATCACTATTTAACGAATGACTTGACATCACCGACTATATAGCCCCAGCAAAAAAGTGCAATTAAACATTTTAGCAATCTCTTTCTTCGTTAGTGGTCTTGCAAATATCACACTGAATGGAGTGCTCAGTTAAACAATATGATCCAAAATCACTAACATCATGCTCGTTTCATGAGTGACCTTGCAAACCTACGTCCGCTTCGCCTGGAGGTTCAGGTCAAAGTTCCTAAATCAAAAAATCACAATCCCGGTTCATGGAACACTCAGCAAACACCCTGAATGCATATCTCGGAGGTTGGGGCTGGAGTTACTCAATTAATAATGCAATCACCTGCTGTTCCCGAGCACCACGTTAACCATCCTTGACATGTCAGGCCAAAGTCCTTAATTACCTTTGAAGGGTCAGGCCGGAGTATCTTAATTAATAATGCAAACAACTTCTGTTCGTGGGATGCACCCTGAACACCTTGTCTGCCTCTCTCGATGGGTCAGGCCAAAGTACCTCTACAACAGCTTTGAAAATACTGAGCTATAAAAATGACATATATTCAAATGCCCCATACACTGCAAACACATTCTTATTGGCTAACATGCGTATGACATAGTTGGACTGTTGTTTTCACTTGAATGCCCACCAGACATTCAAGTAGGTTTGGAAATTTTACACTGACTTAAAAATTGGTCAAATTTAATGAGCCCAGTTATTTAAAAGTTTACTTTGGAAAATTGCTTATTGCTAATTCATGCATGGTTGCTGAGGGGAGTGAAGACAGCAAGGTAGCCCTCGCACATTCTGATGTTTTAGTGGTAAGCTTGAATTATTGTCAGTTTAATTCAAATTCTGGCATAATGATAACTTTCCATAAATTAATTTTCTTGTTTAAAATTCGGTTAAGGCGCCCGCCTGGTGGCAGTGTGTTTGTGTGAGTGAGGCACGGCGTCAAGGGCGATGTTGACCGGCTCATCTGGTGCAGTATCGCCTCTATTGCAAGACACTGAAACGGCGTGTAGTGGAATCGTAGGACACTCGCTTGACTGACACTTTCAGTGGTGACGCCATATTTTTATTGGTGGAAAGTTTTACGTAAAGTCCAATACACCTCTCCATTGTAGTGCCACACAAATCTCGTGAGTAGTTGTTCAGTTATAATAGATTGAAAAAGCCATTTTTAGCCATTTAGAGGGGCTCCGAAATGGTCTTTCTAAGTAACATGATGTTTTCAAACTACTATTCCGATGTCGTTTGAAGTGTTTGTTCTTTTCGTAAATGCACACATTACAAACACGTTTACTAGTTTCTTAGATAAAAGCATTCTTCTAGTACGCTGCAACGCTGTTTACACGACAGGCAGAGGGGTGCCGTAAGGATAATATATTTCGGTTTAAAGTAAACCAATTGATGTTTATGTGTCCAAGAAGTGAACCGACCAAGCTAACCATTTGAATGTATTTAAACAAACCTGCTGGCTCTTACAGACTGGTGGTATAGCATTCAGACTGAGCAAGTCAGAAAAATATATAATAAATCAAATTTTCTATAAAAAATCTCCTCTCAATTATTATGTTTCTTTGGTGTGGCTGTGAAAACTTGCAGCAGCAGTGCTGCCAACTATTGAAGAATTTCACAAGACTCTGCTCAGCTCTCGAATTATTGGCAATCACAGGTACTTTGAACGTGCCTACTGGGGTAAACCATTTCTGCAGGCAGTCACGAAGTGTAACAGAAAAAAATAGTTAAAAAGATATCAAAATTTGGTCACAACTTTTAAATTAAAAAAACTTATTTATTTCATGCTGACTGTGTCATACTTTACACAATACATTGAAATAACCACTGCATACATAAATTTGATGCACACCAGAGTGCTAACTATAATATTTTTGTACGCTCGTCTCTCCAAAATACATTGCCGTTTCATGCCATGTGACAAAGTTAACCTCAACTCTTGCCAGTACTTACGTGTTATTATAGTCAATGAATGTATATAATATCCTGTGTTTAAGAGTGAGTCTTAGGAAATATTATTTTTTAGAACTTCGTACTGAAACTTTGACAATATTTTCACACCATAATGTATATTGTATCTGCAAAATTTTAAGTATTTCCACCAGAAATTAACTCTAATAATTAACACTTTGCTTCATAATTACATTAACTTGTCAATTTTTGAGGCCTTTCTTGTAAAGATGGAAACTTTATACTTGCACTATGTATGAAAATTAATTTCTTCTGTGCGTTATCAAAGTTCCATCACTGCAAATTTCATAGTTACTTGAAAATCAATTATAAGGTGGAAGTATGGACAGCACTGAAACTGCTTGTGATGCAGTGCTCCTGAAAAATGCCAATTACGATGCTCCCATTAAAGATATCAAAACATGTTTGCAATATGTCACAGGATAATGGTGTAAGAATCGAATGAGATATGACACACATGCGTGCACTGTATATAACGCTTAAAAAACATACAGAAAGCTGACTTTAAATGCAATCAGTGTTTATTTAGCTGGAAGGTGGCACGGACATAAAAAGTTTGGATAGCTACCTGCTCCTAGCTGCAGCGAGGCAGGTAGGAGGGCTCACAGCAGGAAGTCTGCGAGGGATTACAAGGGTCTGTCTCACAGCAGTAAACCTTGAATAGCAGGTACCCTGGCCTGACACACACAAAGGAATGAAGTTTGTGGACAGTGTAATTTTTTTTAGTTTTTACAAGAGGTCCCATTCATGGCATGTGTACGCTGACACCACTTCTCGACCATACATATACAAAATTATGTATCGTACTGGTAAATAAAAATGGGCTTGGCATTGGGAAGGAGGTTTCATAACACAAATACAGTGAACCCTCGATAACTCGGACTAAAAGGGGGGAGAAGCTGTCCGAATTACGATTTGTCCGTGTTATCGAGGGGTGTCCGGAGAGGAGAGGTGTCCGGAGAGGTGGGGTAATCAGTCATTAATCACAAGAAATGCGAAGAAATTAGTACGCTATTATTTCTACAAGCAAAAGAGGCTGCAATAAATACTGTTTTGTACGTAACTATCGTATCAAGTTACGGGAGAGCCACCATGCAGTGGGAAAAATAACGTTAACGTGGAGGACTATAAAAGAATGTCAAACAATGTGGGCAGTCAGATCTTTATTTATTTTTTATGCTGCTACTTCTGGCTGATCCTTTTTTTTTTTATCTCTGTGCTAGAAGCTGGCACCAGGCACCCTTCTATCGCATAAAAGTTTTCTTCTGGCTGGCGACAGCCAATGTGCGTGCATGTGTGAGAGAGATAAGAAATGATCGTTGGAGATAAGCTAGGGAGGTTGCGAGCGGAAGTAGTCAAGGTCAACCGGTACAGTCTCATCACAACAGCAATACAAACACTGCACGTGACCACACGTATCTCACACAAGGTGTTTACATTGAAAAATGCCTTACGTCCGTATGTTACAGCGTAGGAGCAGCAGCCAACTGCTAGCCTGATAGTTACTCTACCCTCCTTCAAAGTTACAAAGGTATAAAAATAATTTTTCTCGTATACATGAATAAAAATGGTACTGTAATTAACAAACCTTCTGGGTCACTGTACATTATGTGAACATATTTTAACACTACTTATTTTAAAATTTAATTTTATATATGTAAATTGCATCATAGAACACATAATTTACAGCTGTATTCTTACACAAATTGTCATATTATAAAGCAATACAATTTTAATCATGTTCTACAGAGTTACCGTATTTACTCGCGTAATCGCCGCATATTTTTGACCAAATTTTAGGCCCAAAAATGAGGTGCGGCCATTATAAAGGATTTTCAAAAAATTACCTTCTTAATTTTTTTTGGTGTAGACTATAACAAATGTATATTTTTTTCTATATTTACTCGTTCATAACGTGAACATTTCTTCTAAAATAAAGAAAAAGATTTTGTCTGTGTATAGTAAAATGGAAAACTTAAAACTACAAAATCTTGTTAATCCATTCACGTGCGTCACTCATTGAAAATCGTTTAAAATTATCCCGCATAAGACGTTTACATTTTACGGTCAATTACATGTACGCTATTATTTCCCGTGAAGTAGTTTATAAACAAATCCGATTCACGCTTAAAATGTTACAACTCTCCAGATGCCGTTACGTTATCAACAGAGCATCATCAACAAGCGCGCATGACTCATCGTGTCCCGCTTGGGCATGGATGTTGTGTTGTTCTTTCACCACCCACATCGGCTCTTGAAAACATCTTTGTTAAAGGGGCGTAAAACCTTCTCACCAATTTTTTTACAACGCAATGCAAAGCAGTGATTTTTAATTTTTCTATTTAATGTCAGGGACAATTTGTTTTGCAACCCTGAATTCATTGTACAACACCAGAACAAAATAATTTTCTGTTTGTGTGTCATTATAACCCGTAGTTACCGTCATTTCACAAGCACCACACTGAAATGTTTATTTACGACACACGTGCGTGCCTGGCTCGCTAGGTGAAGAGGGAGGAAAGATAAAGAAGTGAGAGGTTGGCCTGCTGCGTAGCATCTTTACTTACGCGTCGCGCGCCTCGCTAGCAACATTTTACCACACGGAACTTGCCAGATATTTACTGTGGGATTATTAAAGGCTAAGTAGCGATGGATGACTACGTTATAAAGTTTAATACTGTTCTAAAATATAATGGGATGTATTTAAATCCAGCAGAAATTATTTTTATGTCTTTTAACCAAAAAAATAATTAATCAAAAATTATAAAAATTTTTAAAAATTCTGTTTGAGTTATCCGAAGTCCGGGACATCGAGGTCCGAGTTATCGAGGGTTCACTGTATATTAAATGAAAAAGTTATATAATTTTTGTAGGCTAATAACTAGCAAAGGACACTTTGAAAAAATTAATACATTTACATTCTGACACGTCTCAAGAACCCAATATTTTGAGTTATCGAAATAAGGAAAATATAACCACGATAGCAGTTTAAACCTAATAAATTGTTAAGCTTTCGTAAAAAAATACACAAAATATATGCATGTAAAATCAAGTTTAGCAAATGTTTAATTTTTGTTAGATATGTATCTTCCTTGCCCTAAACCGATACATATTCAGAATCTAATTGTTCAGCTAAATGCATAGTATATGCTTTAAAATTCATCATTAGAACATAATTTTAGCATAATTATTTATTCATAGAGGGAAAATCTGCATAAATAATTTTTCTCTTAGTAAGGCATCCTTTAAAATTATCTTATGTTGCAAAACAATGATTATGCAAACTAAGTCATTAAATACATAATTAAAGTTTACTGTACATCAAATTGCTAATTACTCTATTCCCAGTTATTTATCACTGCATTTATGGGTTTATAATTATTATTGAATCACACAGTTTCCTGTATTAACTCACAGTTTTCTTAACAAAAAAAGTAATCTAAATTTTTGGGAACGCAATTATTGTTACAACTAAAATATGTAACTAATACGCCGTTTTAATCATGTTAAGTTTTTTCAGAGCACATTGTAAGATAAATTTTTGCTCTTTAATTTAATTACATGACAACTAAAATAAAATATACACATGTATTTTCATGCTCCTCACTTAATTTTACAAACTGTCAAAAGAACACTTAACATTCAAAAGTAATTTCCATCATAACAATTATATACTGTTGTATTCACTTCAGATGATCGCCATCTATTTTTACACAACATGCAATCAGATGTTTGCCAGCAAAATAAATATTTTATTATAGCATTTATGGAAAACAGAAACATGCATTACATATCTTGGATATGGATATGTTAATCACAGTTTCATGGAAACAAAGTTTTACCTAGTAAATTAAGTAAGACATAAAACAAAAGTTATATTTATTTATTCGAAGATTTAAATTTTCCCTTTTGGAAAATGTTTGAATGTTCCAGGGAAATACAATTAAAAATTCATCTAAAAAGAATTTGGAACACCGTACAATTTGCTGGATGACCAGCAACGAAGATAAGGCACGCGGTACAGCATGCATGCTAGCGGGCTACCATTTAATATGATCAATCTGTAAACACTGCACAATCCTGATTCAATACTGAACACTTATTTTTCGAATGTCTGAACCTGGAGGTGTTCAGTATAACATGAAAGTGTGATCCAAATGTAGCAACATTTATTGGACAAGTCATTTCTGTTCATGTTACTTCTATGAAGTCTTAATGTGGTCCTAGATAGAGAATTTAGTGTTAGTTGTAAATTTATACACCCACATCAAGACGATTATAATATTTTTTTTTAGTTATTTTTACCTGGAATATTCTTATAACATTGTGACTTTCAGGACTGCAGTGGCCGAGTGATTTGAGCACTCACCTACAACAGGAGTGATCGCTTCCTCATCGTCTCTGAGGATCTAAGATGTTAGTTGTGTAAAATTCTTAGCAAAACGTTAACTTCCCATTATTCTTTGCATTACCGTATGAGGAATTCGTTCACCAAAATTTGGTGTTACTTTGCACCATAATAAATTTTTGTAAACTATGGGTTATAGCTTCTTATGTTGTTGAGGATTTCATTGTGCTGAGTTTTCATGATAAATAATACTTCAGGGGGAAGGATGCCTAGGAGTTCTTCATGAATTAAAATTAAATGGGTCGTGTAAAGTAGCCTTCCTTTATAATATCCACAATTAAAAGATATTTCAATAGACTAGTAATCCCTCTTCTTCAAATAATAATCAGGTTCAAGGATATAAAATTATATTGAAGTGATTTCTAAACACATTGATGGCAAAATTTTATGAATAATTGTCGTTCTTTATTGTAGACTAACTGGTTCCCGCAACTTTGTTAGCAAGGTTTTCAATTTAATGCGATAATATTTTTGAAAAAAAAAAAAAAAAGTTTTGAAAAGTTGAAAATAGGTCAAACTTATATTAATGATAATTATTGAGCGCTTTAAAAAAATATTAAAAAGGAAAATTGTCCCACAAAATTTTCTGGTCACCCCATTCTGCTTATGTACCTCCGTTTTGCCACCCACCTCTCCCAGGGTACAAAACATTTGTTTTCGTAGCAGCCTTAATGGGCGCACACACAACTTACCAACCTTTTTTTTTTTCATAAGATTAAATTTTATTGGGTACTCCATGCTGCCCCTCTGCTCAATTTTCCTCCCTGCTTGTCCCAAAAAACTGGTGTAAGCTTTCGCAGGTATACACACAACTTACAAAGGTTTATTTCTTCATGATTTTTGTTGGTATCCATTTCAGTCCCTCTACCTCTTTTTACCTTTCCCCACCCAAATTTTTGCAGAAATTTCATCACGACATGTTGAGTGGAATAGAACCGCTAGAAGACAAACAAACTAACTATAATTTATATTTTATAAGCTAGCAGTCCATCTGTGACATTGCCCGCATGTATTACTTGTGATAGTGTTAATTTATTCAATTGAAGGACCTCCTTGTACGCCAAATTAGTAGCTCGGCCATTATGGGTTAGGATAATCAAGCTGCAGGTTGAGTTCACTCTGCAGTCAGCTACGTAGTTATAGCTAAAAAACTATCCTAAGTATATCTCTGCCACTCTTAATCACTGTGCCGAACCATATTAATAGTCATAGGAAAATATATGAATATAAGAGAGTATTCAGATGGTATAAGTAGTATACGTGGTATGGTGACTCATTTATCTCGAGCACGACCATTGACGATTGTGCCTTCAATATACATACCTTCGAAAGTTCATTAAAAAAATTCAATATTCCATTACTGGGCACATAGAGGTTATATACCTATATGTAACAATGTAAATGCAGAATATTAACTTCCCTATAAAACACTTCTCTATGGCTGCACTTGCTTTTTCGGATCGTCTGCTTTGAAAGGTTTACTAAGACTACGTTAACCCCCTCCCCTCTAGGGTATTTGATAGTCAATTTATCAGTATAAGAACTAAGATAATTATTTTTTGTATTTACGTAAGCATCATTTTCAAGCTAAACACATCTCAGTATCTCAATAGGTTAGGTATACACATTGGTGTAATTGAAGACAAATCTTATGCCTTTTCACCTCTTCATTGATAGAATTTCGCAAAATCTCACCATTACAGGTTAAACATTTGGATAAGTATTCAATTGAGGTGAAAACCATGTCGATAACCAATTGATAGAGCCCACGATTTTTCGCAAAAAGAATTCTGCAATAACTCGTTTGACGTAAACCAGGTGGCCAGGTATCTTTCTCAGACCAATCCACTACATTTCAAGTATTTAAGTAAGCATTAATATTAAGCAAGAATCATACCAATAACTAAAAATTAGGTGAGATGTATATATATTGATCATGCATTGGAAATATATTTTACCTTTTTTCACATCTTTGGAGTCGACGGAAAATATCCTGAAATACATTTTCTGTCATTACGTACACATCAATCTGAAGCAAACATAACTGCGATATCTTGACTGGTATGATAGGGAGAGTTATTGAATGCACATTTCACGTCTTTTCACCACCTTAATTAAAAACATTTGGAACGTCTTGAAGTCCTATGTTGTATATTTCTATACGCATCTAATTGAAGTTAACATTACTATGATAGCCCATTGGGTAATAAAAAACACATTTACTCTTTGGGAGTCAAGTTGCTAAAAAATTTAAAAACCACTTTTTGGATATTCACATCTGTGTCATTTTGACAGTAAAAAGCAACTCTGTATCCCGAAGGGTTTTATAGATATGATAGTTAACCGAAAACATATTTCAGGTCTTTTCACCCCCTTAAAGGTTGAATTTAAAATAAAACTTAAATTGGTTAATGTGCTTTTTTTATGACTGACCTATTGAAGTAGAAGTCACTACGACAGGACATCAGATTCGATCTACGTAGCCAAATTTTTTAAAACACATTTCACCCCTTTTGTCCCTTACCAGACAAATTTTGAAAATTCCCTTCTTAGGGTTCGCCTACAACCTAAAAGAAACCCACATAAAATTTCACATTTCTAGGTCCAGCAGTTTGGGCTGTAGTTTGTTGTGTCTGTCAATCATTCAGTCAGTCAGTGTTCCCTTTTATACATAGAGATGTGGATAAGTTTACGTAATCAGAGTTGGGAATCATTTTATGTTTTTTTTTTTTTTTTTTTAACTTTCTGTATATTGATTACTTCTAATATCATGGATAAGATAGGCCACTTTTTTTTGTAATATTTACATTATTGAAACTACACATCTATTGTATCTACTTCAATACTAAATGAAATATAATGCTGCACGTTCATGCATGTATGTGAAAAAGACAGGGGGAGGGCGAAGAGACCAAGCCATAGGAAATCAATTTACAGAAATAATTTTGTGTTTTATCTCTGAGGCTACAAACAGCTATAATTGTCTTTACCACCACAAAGCACATAACCTATTAACGACGTGTAATCAACTATTACGGAAACTGTAGACCACTGCTGTGCCTCTCTCACCACTGGCATATACAGCATTTCAGTTCAGAATAGGTATGATCCATGCAGTATTTATCAAGGTAGTAGACAGATATGAGAATGACAAATAATCTCTTTCTGCCATTATACATATTCATTTTCAATTAGTAGCCAATTTTACTGTTGTAAAAATGTGAGCATTTCAAATCTACTTGCATCTTTTTGTCTTGAAAATTATCAAAGTTAATGTATTTGCTTGTAATACCGATAATGTTGGCTAACGGTATACTGATTTTCCAATATATTTCAAATTTAATCCTGAATAAGTGTGACAGTTGGGTCAAATGTTAGGTAATACGGTAAATTATTCTGTTCACACTAGTTCAGTAGTACATTTTCGTAAGCTTTTCTGAAAATTCGTATGAGATTCTTTATTGGAGCAAATTGCTCAAACTTCATGAATTAAAATTTCTGTCCTGCTATAATAAAACATTTAGGTAGTGTAATACAAAAGAACCATCTGTGGCCATGACTTGACTCAATCATAATTTGAAATTCAACAGTAAATCCAAATAAAATTTTACAAGTGACCACAAATACTCAAAAATTTGCATTCTGCTATTTATAAATACTGGAATAGTTACCTAATATTACCTAATATATCACAGCACGAAGAGCATAATGAACAAATGAACAATGGAAAGCCTTTCTGAATAGTGAAACACGATCCCATATGTCACCCCCCTCCCCCTCCGTCATGTCCAAGCCCTCTCAATGGCCAGCATATTGAAAAGAGCTACATTCTGCTCAGCCTTGGGTTACAGCCGACTTGCAGGTGACAAGAGGCAAGGATCCTTCGCAGCCCTCTGCCCCCATCCCCTTCCCATAGACCTTTACAAGTGTGCCTAGGGCCACGCCATACACAGCGGCAGACATAATCCTCTCTGACTGACAGCACCATAAAAGCTACAACAGTGCTGCTCTCTATGAGAACTTGGCTGAACGTTTTGCTGGGACCTTTACATTGTCTAGTACAGCGTAACTAGTTCTTACTCTTAAATGTTATTTTAATATGCTAAAGCTGTTTTTCATATATATCTCATGCATGCTAAACTTTATAACTACGGTGGCAGGACTGCATGTAAGCACTGCCATATCTCGTAAAAAAAAGTGCCAACCACATGCACTGATTTATTTTCAAGCACAAATATGGCAAAATGTGCCATTAATAATAGGGAAGAGGGAAAGGAGTAATGATGCAAGAGCAGGTAGTGCCAAACACTCTTCCTCCCAGCCTCCTCTACTCCGTAATCTACATCGTGTGAGGTTCTGGTTTTGAATCCTGGCTTGGGCATGGCTGTTGTTTGACCATTCACCTCAACTAACCCTTATTAGCTCTTAAGACTTGATTGTTAAAAGGTCATAAAACCCTCTCACCTCACCTGAACCTCAGTCTCCCCCACCACTATTTTGTGAAACCCAACAGTTTATGACTATGCCTTCTTGTTTTTCTTTTTTTGTTCTGTTTTCCATGTATAGAGCACATCCCAGGACTTTCATCCTTTCATTTTGGAATAAAAGGGCACGACACTAAACACGAGTACATATGGTAGATAGTATTTTTGCATGGAAAACAGACCCTACTCTAAGTACTGCAGATAAAAGCTTAAGTTATTTACATACTGTTTGTAATTTTACATAAAATATTTTACATAACGTGTCACCCAAAGTTTTGAGTCTCACTACGCCTGGGGATGTGTATGTGTATCAGAAATAAGTGGCCTAGTGAAAAATAAGGTACCTCAAAAAGTTAAAGCAATAATCTACTAATATTCAGGTAATATCAAACCATCTTTAAGACAGTTTTTTGTCTGTAACTATACTTTATTAATTATTTACTTTCAATTCTGAACAAAATAATTTCAAAATCCAAAACTTTAACCAGCATTTCATTATCCCATCTTAAAGATTTTATAAGTTATCTATTGAGAGAGGCCTACTAACACAATCTCACATATGCTGTATTATAATGAGTGAAACATTATGCAGACTACAATGATTAATTACAAAAATAATATTTATTTACTACCTGCAAAATTAGTTTCAAGTCGGCAGTGCAAAATATTTACATAGAAATTTACTTCCCTGTATCTATGTCATGAGCCAGCAACGATAACACATAACAAAACTGGCGAGATGCATGCCACCATCTTACACAATGTACAAAAACATCTCCTCTGCATGTGCAGAACATTTTGGGCTGATTTTGTGAGAGCACAAAGCAAGGGCTGATAAAGGCAAGGTTCCAGTATTTCTCTATCATTCTGGCCTGCACGGATGGTAGGGCAGGAGAGTGAGCAGATGTGTGCAACTCAGCTGCAGTACCAAGGCATGTTTCTGAGAGCTAAATTACTTGAAAAAAATTTTATGCTACTGTAAAACTTAATTCCAGAGTTATATTTTAAAAGATACGTAGCATATATTGTTTGGAAAATAAACTTGCAAATAAATTACATAAACTACGCATAAAGTTTACAAAAGACTGATCAGCTCTAGAACACGAGAGCACAGCCTCACGCACTACTACTGCCTCCTCCTTCCTGCATTGTTGTCAAGCCTCCATAAAACTAACGCATAGTACAAATAGTGATCATCTTGTTACAGCTTTATCTGGTCAAGATGAACCTCATTTCATAAGATATATTTTTTTACAGTGAAATCTTGTTAATACAAACCCTGTTTATACAAGTTTCTCATTAATGAAAAGTGGTTTTCTTTACCCTTGGAATGAGATGAGAAATTAAATATTAACTTAAGTACCATAAACCAGGGTGACTTTAAACATTTAAAATGTTAGTTTTAGGGTCTTGTGTTAAATAAGTAGATAATTGGAAGCTAGTTTTCGAAATAATTTCTTTGGAACATATGGTTAACCTTTTAAACATTCTTTACTAAACAACATAAAGACCAAAATTTTGGGTGGGGCAAAGTTACTCCACAAGTACAAAGTAACGCCCCTGGTTTATGGTAATCAATAAAATGTTCCCTTACATATAAAACAATGCCATATTAAGTTCAGTGGTTAAAAATGCATGGTGACGTTATGAAAGTCTGTATTTTGGGACTAAACATGTTGAAAACATAGTTAAGTATTTTTTTTAGTTATTGAAAACACCTGTCATTACAAATCTCTTTATTACAAACTGCAAAAATTTAGGTACCGTTACCTTTATTGCATTAAGGCTCCACCGTAAATGTTTTTGTACAATACTAATGGTCCTTACAACAAGCGTAACAGTTGTTTTGGTATTCTGGTTGAAAATTTAGGCAGTTAATGGAGCCAACACAATTTCCTTGCTTTCATTAAAAAAAAAGTTTAGAAGAGTTTGACATACCTTACCAACTTCAAGCAGGGAGTATCTTAACATAAGACTGCAAATATACGGGAAAAATTAATGGATTTTACATCAAGCAGTGAACAACATTTTTAAGAGGCCATTGTAGAGTGTAATGGTAATAGAACTTCACTGATCTTTGGTTGCCTTCAAAACTTTCGACCTCAATCCAAAAACATGACATGTTTAGCGCCATTTATAAATATTATCTCTATCTAACCCTCCTCCACTGCCCCCTAAAATTCATGTTTTTAAAAGGCTCATTACCATGGAGATGGTGGGAAAAAGCTCCGAAATAAAACATTTTCTTGCACAAAATACCATAATTTTTTTTTATTAATGATGACTGGACATATAGCAAGGAGTTTTTGTAAGACAACTCATGTTACTTTCTTGTGTATTTCTGTGTCCAAGTAAAAGGAATCTTTAATGCATTAATGACTTTTTGAAACTGGAATAAAATAAGTATTTTTATGGTGCAACATAAACATATTCTGTGAAATGAGACTAATATCTCCTAACAATACTACATAATCAGTATTGTGACATTGAAAAATTTAAAAAAATAATAATAAAACAAACTTTTTGTTATAAAATATCTATTGACACCTACACATATTACAATGTTCACTGTGTACCATCATCAATGAAATATTGTTACGTATGGACTCACTCATATTGGCAAGTATACTCCTTTACAAAATTATCAAGAATATTAAATGCTTTGTTAGTCTGAATTTACAACACACTGAAAATTATGAAACAATATTAATTTCACTGCCACAACAATAGAAAGATACAAACCGTATGATTGTTAATTAAGATTATTTCTAATTTTGTTACTATACAGTAAATGTATCAATAACTCTATATAGGTAGAAAAAGTACTTAATTCATTTAAATAATAAAAACTGTATGCATATTTAGCGATTGTTCCATTAATTACACAGCACAGTGATGGGTAGCAACTATGTGGATCTCTGACGCATTTCATCAGCAATACATGGGTGCAAGAAGGTAAGCTTGGCTCTCAATGCTGGCTGGTCTAGCTGGCCACTTACCACTATAGCTGCTGTCTGCAATATGTATGACAATGCTGGCAAAGACAATGTGTTTTGTATACAAAGTGGAGAGGAGAAAGCTGCCAACTCACTTGCATAAAGGGCATTTCAGCCAGAGACATTATCCGCATCTGACTACATATGACTGTACTGCACGAAATGTTGGTATGCTAGGACACAGGGAATGCAAAAGGTTGGGTTGACAGAGGCAGAGATGGTGATGTAAAAGTATGCTTGTATTCGAGTGTGATGTACAAGTGTGTTTGAAATAAATAATACAACTGGCGATGAGGATGGGATCCGTTGACAACGTACAGTAATGGACATCTGCTTCAAAAGATAAAACCAACTTCTATACAACACTAGAGGCATGGTTAACGGGACGTAATCAACAGTTGCCAAAATGAGCTTGAACAGCCATATTGGTGAATATGCACCAGAAAAGGAAGATTTCACATCATACATGGAAAGACCGAATCAATTATTTTTGGTAAATAACAACAAGCAATACATAAAGGTGCCTATGTTTATTACGGTAATGGGTATCCTAAAGAATGTTATGGTTCCAGACACATCAACCTCAAAATCACTCAATGAATTAGTGAGCGGTTAACGAAACATTTTTCGCCTACTTAGATGGTTACAGCAGAACTATTTAAGTTTCATAAAAGAAATTGACAGCACAGCGAGTCAGTGTCTGACTACATTACAGCGCTAAAGACCTTGGCAAAGGTGTGTGAGTTTGGCGACTTCCTCAATGACGCTCTGCTAGATCATCTAGTATGCAGGTAGATATCTGAAGAAATCCAACAGAAGCTCTTTATTGAGCCTGATTTAAATTTCGAAAAGGCTTGCATGGTAGGTACAAGCATGGAATTAGCAATGCAGGAGAAACAACTTTTGCAACAGACTGAAATACACAACATGACAGCTAGGTACCCAAGGTCACATAAACAACAGTTACAAGAAGATTGGAAGGAGACTTCAGTGGCAAGAAAACAGTCATCCTGGAAAACAGCACCTGGAGAGTCGTCAAAGTGTTCATGATGTGGGAGAAAAAAAGCACCAAGTAAGTGTTCAACAAGGCTGTGGACATGCTACGTATGTTGGAAAAAGGGGCATGCAGCTTGGATAAGTCGTAGATAAGGAAAAGTGAATAAAGTGGATGCAAAAGAGTCTAGTGATGAGTCTGTATCATTGAAGTCCATTTCCGTTTCAGTAATTCAAGCGAAGGTAAGAGGTTATCAATCTGTGCATATTGATAGTATTTCATTAAGCTCTTCACAGTGGTGGTAGCAGTTGAAGGGCAGTGACTTATAATGGAAGTAGACAATGATGCCAGTGTAACTGTAATGTCAACGAAATCTTTCAAAGAATTCTTCCAAAAACTCCAGAAGTGTACATTGAAACTAACCTCATTAACAGGAAATGACTTAAAAGTAGTAGGCCAAGTACATGTCATAGTCATTGGAGAGTCGGGGTGGTACACACCTTACCTATTGTTGTTACTTCAGGCAGAGCTAACATGATGTCTTTGATGGGTAGGGATTGGACAGATGTAATCATACTGGAGTGAAGGAAGAAATTAACGGTAGGTCCAGGTAACAAAATTGGTGCAGCAATAAGCAAATCGGGAGCAGATCCACAAGCAATAAATACACGTGATAGGAATAACGTAACTACAGAATGGGAACATAAGTTGGAGGTTAAGTACCGTAAAGTTTCTGACAGTGAGCTTAACAGTAGCATAAGTGGTTTTAAAGCTACGATGCAATACCAGTCTTCCATAAGGCATACTCTGTGCCATATGCTATGGTTAAACAGGTAGAAAAACTGAGAGTGTTGCAAGGGTTGCAAGAATGTGGAAAAATTGTCCCATTAAGTAGCAGTGAATGGGCAAATCCCATTGTTACAGTACCAAAAAAAATGAAGGCATAAGGCTCTGTGAGGATTTTAAAGGTACACTGAACAGGGTTTTGAGTGTAGAATCTTATACATTATCTAAATTAGAGGATATATTTGTAAGCTTAGCTGGAGGTAAAGCATGCCAAAAGTTAGAAGTCACGCAGGAGTAAAAAAATTTCTCACAATAAATACTCACTGGGGGTTGTTTCAGTGGACAATACTTTCTTATGGAGTTACGAGTGCACCAGCAATCTTCCAATCTGTGATGGACCGAGTGTTACAAGGTATAGCAGGAGTAGTGTGTTTAGATGATGTCTTGATTGTGGGTAAAAGTACAGAGGATTGTAAGGATAAAGTAGAGATGGTATTAAAAAGACTAAATTAATTTAACATCAAAATTAATAGTAAGAAATGTTCCTTTCTCTTGGATTCAGTAGAGTAATTAGGGCACAAAATTTACAGGTTTGGGATACAACTTATTAAGAAAAAAAAATAGAAGCAATCGTAAAAGCAGCAGTAACAGAAAATATAACACAGTTGAAGTCATTAATCGGCCTCCAGCAATTCTGTCATAAATTTTTGCCAATGTTATCTAGCAACGTCACACCAATCTATTACCTAAAGGGGCAGGCTTGGATATGAGGGGAAGATTGTCAACAAGCATTTAAATAGGCCAAGGAACAGCTAGTATGTTACAAGGTGTTAGCACATTTGACCCATCCTTACCCATAGTAGTGTCATGCGAAGCTTCTCCTTATGGTGTGCGAGCAATACTAAGTCACAGGATCAAAGTTGAGAAACAATCAGTTCTTTTTGCTTCTAGCACTCTCTCTAAGTTACAGCAAAATTATGCGCAGATTGATAGAGAAGCATTGACTATAATTTTTGCTGTGAAATATTTTCACAAGTATTTGTATAGGCAGAACTTTGTACTGGCAACACTGCAGTGATGTAACATGGCCGACGAGTGTAAACACGGCATTGTAGTAGTTTGTGCCTTTAATATATGTACGTCTATATTAAGTGTTGGATCAGTAAAATTAATGCTAACAATCTGTCGCAGTTATTTAAATAGTAGAAGATCATACATGGTACCGAAGCCTGGGAGTGTGTTATGGATGATTTAAGTAAACACGAAACTACTGATACTGGTGCGTCTGAAACCATCATGGCTGCAGAGTCTGGAGTAAGCCTAAAACCACCAAAACCATTAATCGTAATGGAAATTGTGGAGCCAACAGTTTGAATGGTATTCAATGGCTACAAACCTCATGAAAAAAAAGTCCGGAAATTCAAGTTGCCACCTTCATAACAGTAATCGGCCCTGACACAGCTAACATATACAATATCTTCTCACTCACCGAGGCAGAAGGAAACAACATAACGATGATCAAAGCAAAATTTAATGCATACTTCTCCCCTAAATCAAACGTAACCTACGAGAGGTATGTGTTCAACAAGATCAGGCAAACTGAAAACCAACACTTTGATGAGTTCCTGACGTCTCTCATTAACCAGGGAAAGAGATGTGAGTTCCAGGAATTGACAAACAGTTTGCTGTGAGAAAAAGGAAAATACAAGATTGCAACTATGGGCAGTCATATTAGAAGCTTACTCATACACAATTGAGTATCAAAAAGGGGCACAATTGGTTCACGCAGATGCACTTTCACATCTACCAGTCTCAGGAGACACAGGGAAATTGGTGTATTTGTTAACTGATGGGTTTCCAGATCAGCTGCTGACTCACTATGCAGTCCAGGCAGCTCAATAAACAATTCTGTACCAAGAAAAGTCATTGATTGGACAAAACACGGTCAGCCTAAGCTGGGGATGGAGCCAAATAAATACAAGGCCATATTTTCGTATTAGAGATGAGCTGTCCATTATGGAAAATTACCTTACAAGGAGAAACAGGATGTTGGAACCAAGGGTGCTGTGAGGAGATATCCTCAATATGTTACACGACCAGAACCCTGATATTGTGACAACAAAAATTTTGGCTAGCTCTTCCATTTGGTGGCCAAACATGGACTCTTGATATATGCGAAAAGGTGCAGGCCTGTGAAGCATGTCAATGTATTCAAAATACAAGGAAGGATGTGCCTACAGTTGCATGACCATCAAATGTTGCAGCATGGGAGAGGGTTCATGTTGATTTTTTACAGCAGAAGGGGGCTACAATTACGATAGTTTGTGACCGATTTTCTAAGTGGATTATTATAGTAACACAAGTGCAGCCAAAGTAATTTAAAAATTGAGATCACATTTTGCTGTTTTTGGGATTCCATCAATGTTGGTCACAGATAATATCAAACTGTTTAATTCCATATGTTTCCTAAACTTAACATTTGTGGAGATAACAGGATTCAACTTGTTAAAAGCACACCTTATCACTCACAGTTCAATGGACTAACCAAGAGAG
Organism: Medauroidea extradentata; assembly: GCA_003012365.1. NCBI lineage: Eukaryota > Metazoa > Arthropoda > Insecta > Phasmatodea > Phasmatidae > Medauroidea > Medauroidea extradentata. The sequence continues at coordinate 56,029 of PNEQ01122006.1, forward strand.
GGGTACAGACAACTAAGCAGGCACTCAAAAATCATGTCATTGAAGGGACTGCCAAGAAAAAAAAAAATTTATCAACATAGCTGATATAATTTTTTGTTTGTATACAGAAACATGCCATGCACAGTCACAAAGTTAACCACAGGTGAAAGAATATTTAAAACTAAACCCAGAACCAAATTGGCAATGCTGAAGCCACAGAAAATACACAGAAAAATAGGCAATCTGAACAAGGAACTGCAAACTTTTAAAGTAGGGGAAAAGGTCCTAGTACAAGCAGTGGGGAGTAAAATTTGGAAATGGATTCCGAGTAAAATAGTAAAGGTCTTAAACCCAATGACTTACATTGTAGGTCACAAAAAAAAGTACACTTTCAACAGCTGAGGAAGCAAACATCCATTATGGCCAAAAGATAAGGAAATACTCGTTAGTCCTAAGCCATATCCAGGCAATGAGGCACAGTATAATCGGTTAAGTAGTAATGGGACTAATTGAAATAGAAAAGAAAATCAGGTGAGGGATTTTGAAGTTAGATTAGGTTAAAGTCCTGGAGAACATTGCCAGGAGAAGCAGCCACCTGAAAACACTGAGGCTGGTTCATGTAGGGATGGATCAGCCCTCCTTTTAAGAGATTTGCAGCAACACCAGATATAAACCTTGAAAGGGGCGGGCTTGAGCTAGAGGTAATAAAAATAAATGTAAAGAAACCAGTAGGTTAAAATTTATATTTAAAAAAATTTTAACGCTGTTTGGGCAGTCAGGGTTGCAGTTATTTTCATTTCGCCAGTCATAGTTTATATATCTAAATTATACTTGTGAGTGATATTGTTAAATTGTATATCTGACCAGTCATGGTCATATTGTTTGTTAATTGATAAATTGTATTGATAAGTCTTATTGTCCTAATTGTAATGCAGTTTGGCCTGCCATGGTTGTATTGTTTGTTAGTTGCTAAATTGTATTGGTGAGTCATCTCCAAATTGTAATGTTGGTTGGCCAGTCATGGTTTTATTGTTGTGGATAAATTGCATTGGTGAGTTATGCATGTCGTAAAAAAATTATATACCTAAGTAGTAGTTTAAATGCAAATTTAGAAAAGATGGAATGTACTGTATGGAATGCTGGTAGGTTAAGACAAATGGAATGCAAGTGGTTGGAATGGCAAAGGTGGAGACGGTGGTGTAAAAGGATGCTTGTATCCAAGTGTGGTATACAACAAGTGTGTTTGAAATAAAGACTACAACAATGACTAATGTTTTCCTGCACTTTCCAAAGTGATATACAGACTGGTGTAGTGGTGGAGAAATATTTTCAGATACCCCAAAACACATTACTATAACCAATTGAAGAATCAAGGAGTGATTCATTCTTTAAATGTAGGCAGCACTCGTAAACATTAGGTGAACTGCCTCAGATATACTAAATTTGTAATGTATGAAATATCATCAGAATGTGTTTCATCCTTGTGATAGATTATATTAAAATAAGTGACTTTACACAAAAAAAAATTCTAGTATTCAAAACCCAGTAAATGTAGTGAATAAATTCAGTTATGATGACAAACCTGAACAGTAAACGGGAACAGTCGATTCTGCACCAGGGGCTGAAAGCGTAGGCGAAACACACCAGGTGGTTGACATTGTACCCACCACTTCGTTTTGGTTTTTTACTTTCGGTTTTCGACTTTAACCTTTGACCTTAACTTCTGAACTTTACTTTTGACCTTAACATTTGAACTCGAACTTTCACCTTAGCATCCGTCTGGCAGCTTGTGTACATTGTCCATCTTATTTACTTACTTCATTTTAACTATAAATTTCTTAACACCAGGGAGCCACCATCTTGGTACTAGCACCTCTGGCCTTCTCGGGCATCCTCGGCAATCTTTTGTTGCCATCTTGGTACTGGCGCCTCGGCTATGCTCAGACTCCCTCAGCAACCTTCAGGGTAACTTTCATATTAGTAGTAGGTGTTGCCGCCAGGGGCGCTGCTACATAGTTCTTGAATGAGTAAGAGAGAGATTTTGGTCAGTGCTCAACATTTGAGGTCTTTAGTGCTGGTGAGAGGTCACATGAGATGAGTATGGAGCAGCGCCAGAATGAATGACCAACAGCATCGTCTGGCACAATTCCCACACGCAAAAATTTAGGGACCGACCCCGCTGGGAATAGAACCTAGATCAACTTGGTGGGAGGCGAATGGTCTGACCATTCAGCCACTGCGGCCCCATACATGGTTCTTGAGTTGGCTAGCAGGGGCACTGCACTCATTTGACTATTCAGAATTTATGTCGCCTACTAGGCGGTGCCAGTGTCGCACTGTATCTAATGGTCCCATGCTATGGAGCCTAAGAATGTAAATTTAAAGTGTGTAACTAAAAAAATACTCTCACAGAGTGGAGTCCAGAACCGTTACACCTCACGTCCCAAAACTGATGCCTTAGATTACTCAGCTACAGGGCATGGGATGAAATGAGAATTTAAATATTGGAAGTAGTAAATGCAGTACTTTAACTCTTATCAAATCCGAATTGACTTTTTTACCTTACTCATGATTATAAAACCAACTGATATATTTTTCCATATTAAATACTATTTTTTTAAATATTGTTCTAACATTTTATTAATTACTTCAAACCTGATTTATCTTGAAATGGGTATAAATTTTATCTCATAAATAATAAAACTAAGGCCAATTATTCATTAATATTGTGTGGCGGCGCACCACTGCCGTATGCAGAAGCGATGCGCACCTGACAGCCTGTCAGTGCAAGACAGCACAGTGGGGAGCTGTACATCCCTGACCGGCCGGACGACTGCTAACAGCTTGCCACCCCCAGGCACATTCCATTTTCCAGGCAGGACAAGGGATTACTGGGGTCGCCCGGCCAGCCCACACCTCAACCAGGATAAGGCAGTCTCTCCCAGTACGCCGTACAGAATAGTTTACGTGCATCCAGCCAGTGTGGTCTTGTGAATGTATAGATGTACATATTGTATATATTGTATAAATTCATGGCTTGTGTCCGGCAAACGCGGTGTTCTTATTATGCCCTCACGTCCTCGCTAAAGTGGTGACCCCGACGTGATTGGGCAACGTGTACGCCGCACTGTGCAGGCAACGAGGCCATCGCATCTTTACCGCGCGAGCAGTACCGCTTACGACAGTGCGAGTACACCACAGTAGTGGAAGCACGAGCGTTCTGCATCACACCGATATTTCGTGGCACGCTTCCGCGAGTCGTGGCGATACAAGTAGTAGGACCTAATGAGTTCCGCACTACCCAATTTGTCCACGCCATACTACCACATGTAGCAACACCTGTGTTTGTAGTGTGACCCTGCCGATACTTGGACACTTCCATAGACATGACTGACGCCACACCACCTATTGTGTCCATCAACCGCGTCACAATGCGGATTCCGCCGTTCTGGCCTCTCGATCCAGAGTTATGGTTTGCTCAGGTGGAAAACCAATTCGCGCTTGCCGGGATAACTGCCGACCAAACAAAATTCAGTTATGTGGCCAGCAATTTGGACAGCAAATTCGCCATGGAAGTGCGCGATATACCGACAAGCCCCCCAGCTGAAGGCCGATATCAGAAACTAAAAACAGAACTAATAAAGCGGTTGAGTGCCTCTCAGGAACGAAAAACCAAACAACTGTTGGAACATGAGGAGATGGGTGACTGAGGGCCCTCCCAGTTCCTGAGGCACTTGTGGAGCCTAGCGGGGACTGCCATACCAGAAGAACTCCTCAGGTCAACATGGCTGGGCTGCATAAAAAATCCCAATGCAAGCAATCCTAGTAACTCAGTGTCACTCGCCCCTGGACTCATTGGCTGACCTGGCAGATGCCATTGCTGACACCGATCTCAGGCCATACGAAGCAGAGGCTGCCTCCCTAGAGGCCTTGTACGAAAGGATGGCCTCACTGATAGCCACAAAAATGGGTGAAATGGCAGTGACTCTACGACAGGAAATAGCAGCTGCTACCACCCACAGTAGTCAACGCAGCAGTCGCAGGGACCACTCACGATCTGCATCGGTTCGCAGGCACTCTCGCAGCAGGAGTTCTCCCGAAGTTTGCTGGTACCATCTGCGCTTTGGAGATGCTGCGCAAAGATATACTTTATCCTGTACCTACCCTGTGGGAAACGAACAGGGGACTCGTTGATGACGGCCAGCGATGTCACCCATGTACCAAGCTGCCGCCTCTTTGTCACCGACAGAGTAACCAATGTAAAGTTCTTAGTAGATACAGGTGCTGACATTTGTGTGTATCAATGTTCGCTGCTACCAAGAGGGCGAGCTAAGTCAGAATATACACTTTTTGCTGCAAATGGCTCACCTATCTCTACTTATGGTTTTGTTACATTTACCCTCAATCTGAGGCTAAAGCATGATTTGCTGTGGCGTTTTGTCGAGGCGAGTGTCACCAAGCCTAACATTGGGGCTGATTTCCTCCACCACTATGGCCTCCTGGTCGATATCCACAACCGGCGCCTTGTAGATTGTACCACACCTCTAATCAGACATCTGTCATGTAACCACCGGCAATATCAGTAGCATAAAGACACTTGCTCTGTCATCACGCTACTCTGAATTGCTGGCGAAGTATGGCGACATCACTCGCCCATCTGGCACCCCACGGCTTACACAACAATCCACAGTTCACCATATTCACACCACTGCCGGGCAGCCAGTACACAGCAAGCCACGCCAGTTGGCACCAGACAAGTTGCTGATAGCGAAGCAGGAATTCACAACTCTACTTAAGCTTGGGTTAGCCCTTCCTTCAAACAGTTCCTAGTCTTCCCCACTCCACATGGTACCCAAGAAAGGAGATGAGTGGAGACCCTATGGAGACTACAGGATGCTTAATGCTCACACAATTCCTGACAGATACCCAGTTCTGCACGTCTAGGATTTTTCTCACACCCTACATGGCAAGACCATTTTCTCCACAACTGACCTCGTCAGGGGTTACAACTAGATTCCAGTTGCCCAAGCAGATGTTCCGAAAACAGCCATCACCACACCTTTCGGGTTGTAAGAGTACCCCTTCATGTCCTTTGGCCTCCGCAATGCTGCACAAACATTCCAAAGATTTATTGACGAGGTTCTCCGTGGTCCGAAACTTTGTGTCTCAAACATTGACGACATATTGGTTGCATCGAGCAGTGAGACAGAGCATGTGCAGCATCTGGAAGAGCTTTTCAGCTGCCTGAAAGATAATGGTCTCCTATTCAACCCCACCAAACGTGTCTTTGGGGAACCACAAGTAACTTTCTTAGGGCACAGCATTTCTGTGGAAGGAACCAAGCAACTGTCGGAGAAAGTAGATGCGGTCCTCTCATACAATGAGCCACGGACTGCAAAAGAACTGTGCCAGTTCACTGGGATGCTTAACTTTTACAGACATTTCATCCCCAAGGCAGCAGAGACACAAGCCCCTTTGCATGAGATGATTAAGGGGAATATGAAAGGCAAGGACCCAACTACATGGACACCGGAGAGTGAGAAGGCATTTGGAAACTGCAAAACTGCTCTCGCACAAGCTACCTTGTTGGCTCATCCAATCCCAACAGCTCCTCTAGCACTAATGACAGATGCCTCAGACTTTGCAGTTGGGGCAGTGCTCCAGCAACAGGTGGAAGGATTGTGACAGCCCTTGGCATTTTTTTCAAGGAAAATCAACACTGTTCAGCAGAAGTACTGTACCTATGATCGTGAACTCCTCGCCACATAATTGGGGATCCATCAGTTTCACCATGTGGTAGAGGGGAGGGAGTTCACTGTATTCACCGACCGACCACAAACCTCTCATTTTTGCTTGAAAATATTTACCACGCCATTCAAGGCAGTTGGATTTCATCAGTCAGTTCATGACAAGCATTGAGCACATCTGGGGTGCTGACAATAAAGTTTCAGATGCCTTCTCCCGAATGAATGCCGTAGCAGATACCATGGACTACCAAGCTCTAGCTATGTCACAGCTGGCAGATGAAGAGCTAAAACGATACTTGCAGCAGAATTCTGGCCTATAACTGAAGAAGCTCACCATGCCAGATATACCACTCGATCTCTACTGCAATGTCTCTACTCCGACAGCAAGGCCTTACATCATAGCACCATTCCGTCGTACAGCTTTTAACATAGTGCACAACCTAGCTCACCCAGGTGTCAGGGCATCGTCAAGCTAGTCACACAGAGATTTGTGTGGCCTTCCATCAGGTCAGACTGTCATAAGTGGGCACGGGCATGTATTTCCTGTCAGCATTTGAAAATTTCACGTCATGTCTCCTCCCCAACTGGTGCCTTCTTACTACCGTCATCCAGATTTGACCATGTGCATATCGATCTGGTGGGGCCCTTGCCAGTGTCCCAAGGCTTCCGGTTCTGTTTAACTGTCATCAACCGCTTCACCAGGTGGCCAGAAGCAATCCCGGTGGAGAACATTGAGGCCACCACCATTGCTCGGGCTCTGTACACTGCATGGATCACACGCTTCGGCACCCCCCTCAAGATCTCTACTGACCAAGGGAAACAGTTTGAGTCTGCACTCTTCAGGGACCTCTGTAACCTGACAGGTACATCGCGGTTCTGAACAACAGCGTTTCATCCACAAGCCAATGGTATGGTGAAAAGAATGCACCTGCAACTCAAGGCTGCCATACGTTGCCACGACACAGAGCACTGGGTGGATATATTGCATACCATACTTATGGGAGTCCGAGCAGCCTGGCGTGAGGACCTCCATGCTTCAACAGCTGAGTTCGTATACAGGCAACCTCTTTGTCTCCCTGGTGAGCTGTTGGTGGCCCATCCACATTCCCAACTTGCAGACACAGCAGGACTATTAAGGGAGCTCCGGCAACATTTCAGCACACTCCGACCTGTAGCGGGCACACACCATGGCGGAACCAAGACATTTGTGTTTAAGGACCTCGCCACAGCAACAGAAGTATTCGTCCGACGTGAAGGACTCAAGAAATCTCTCGAGGCCCTGTACGAAGGCCCATTTCCAGTTCTCAGCCGTACACAGAATACAACACTCCAACTGCATGGTCGGCAAGTTACAGTTTCCATCAATCGTCTTAAACTAGCATACATCCTTGCCAACCAACCACCTGACAACATCGCCAACCCCATCCCTAGACCGGACTCAGCAGTACCATGCCATCCACAAGGCTCATACAAGGCAACTCCAGACACCTCTCCTACAGTGACGAGATCTGGCCACCACATCCGCTTTCCTGACCGCCTTCAAGGTGGTTTTTCGTGATGCTGGGTGCATGACTGGCAGGGGGGTGCTGTGGCAGCGCACCACTGTCGTATGCAGAAGCGATGCGCACCTGACAGCCTGTCAGTGCAAGACAGCCTGTCAGTGCAAGACAGCACGGTGGGGCGCTGTACATCCCTGACCGGCCGGACGACCGCTAACAGATTGCCACCCCCAGGCACTTTCCATTGTCCAGGCAGGACAAGGGATTACTGGGGTTGCCCGTCCAGCCCGCACCTCAACCAGAAGAAGGCAGTCTCTCCCGGTATGACGTACAGAACAGTTTACATGCGTCCAGCCAGTGCGGTCTTGTGAATGTACAGACATACATATTGTATATATTGCGTAAATACACGGCTCGTGTCCGGCAAATGCGGCATTCTTATTATGCCCTAATGTCCTCGCTAAATATTGCTTATTTTAAAAACCATTTACACCAACCCCTCGAAGTAGTGCTGTCCAATTAACGCTCTTTTGAAGTAACAACCGGAATTAATTAGGGTATAATTCAAAGTAACGCGGCCAGTATTTGAAGTAGCACTCATTTTCGTACACTGTATTTTTCGATTTTCATCCCGTGCGTGCCTAACCTGTTTTATTTTGAACTAATCATCTTTTTCGAAATTTTACTAATCGTACATTTATTTTACCAATTACATACGTAAAATGTAATGTACATATAGGCCTACAGTATTTAAATATGCACGCAATATTGTAGGCCTATGTATTCAATCACACCCACACAATCATCGTGTGCGCCCAGTACATATATTTGTTTACATATATAACTCGCATTCGTGGCAAGGCAGGGTGAACAGCATATATAATATGGTGAACCGTTGACAAAGAGGGGTTACACCTACGCTTTCAAGCCACGCCTAACTCCAAGTGTCCAATGAAATGACTCGTAGCACTTGTGGCTCGCCAGCAAATGTTTCTGGCTGTTCTGAGATTACAAAGGCTCTAATGTTTACAACGTGAGTTTGGTTTACAGTAAAAGTTAATTGTAAGTGCAAGTAACTTAGTTTTGATTACGATGATGAGCAAATGTGCCAGGCCATCATCCGAGAATGGAAAAGGTACGCGGAAACGCTTTACTTTGGACTTTAAATTAAAATTGCTACAAAGAATTGATTCTGGAGAGCGGCAAGTTGATATAGCCAACTCGCTAGGGATAACAAGATCTACAGTGCAGACAATCATAAAACACCGGGATAGCATTTTAGAGACAGGGAAGTTGAGTGTTCCATTCCAAGCTGCGCAGTTTACGAAGGCACGTCTGAGCATAATGGTAGAAATGGAGAAATTACTTTCCATTTTCGTCGAAGATAATACGCAGCGCAGAATTCCTTTGAGTGCTGATATCATCAATGAAAAGGCACGGAGACTGTATGAAGATTTAAAAGAATCATTCCCTGAGGAAGTAGTTTAAATTGTTATAAACTTTTTACAACAAGGGTAAAAGAGCAGCAAAACAGAAAGCAACTGACTCGTTTTTCAAGAAAAAACCAAAAGTGGACAATGACGACAACACTGCAGGACCTTCACACATGAAAGACTTAACACTTAAGTGTAAATTTGTACAGCAAACATGCACTTTTTGAGGTCAAAAAACAAATCAATTTTCTAACATGCCCTCTTATGGCAATATCTTATTTGATTAGAGCTGTTTTGATTAGCACTCTACTTGCTTGGAACACATTAATTACAGCACTACTTCGAGGGGCTGGTGTATACTATAAACAGTTCCTCAAGTGAATTATACTTGCATCCAAAAAGTGAACTGAGCTTACTGCTAAGATGGATTCAATCGCAACCTGGGTAACCTCTAATGATTGATTAAAAATACCTACTGAACTCCTCTGTATCTGTCAAGTAGGTGATATGGCAACTCCGGAATTGTTGGATGGCAAAGCTGTCGAGCTAGTCCACCAAGCCAACAACCATCAGCATGTCAGCTGTTCGTCAGTCATATTTTTCTGAGTGAGATTGTGATTTTTTATTAACACGTTCATTTATTAACTTTAGGACATTCAAAACCATATTAAGAAATTGCTGTAATGGATTATTGGATTGTGATTCCTGTGTGAAATTTTCCGTCCTAACATTGAAAGTGCCACCGAGCTGTTTGTGTGTTTGTATGTTATGGAAGAGTTGTCTGAAACGTAACGTTTATTTCGGCAGTAAGGCCTAATTCTTTTTTTTTAATTGTATTGTATTTTGCTTAATGTGAATTTTATTAATGTATACACATAAGTGCAGTGTTTTAATTTTACGTGCATTTTGTTTGTGTGTAGGCCTATGTTGTTTCTGTCTCTTGGTGCCATTCTATTTTCTAACATGTGACTACAAAACTTATCACATTAAATGAAGTAAAAAAGCTGATTAATTTTTATGTTAATTAAATGAAATTGCAAGTACTTTTAGTACACTGACTGCATCAGTGGCGATGAATCGTCAAAGGTGGCCATTACGAACAGCACGTACGTGTCTAGGAATAACAAACTGACAAGACGCTTGTTTTTCTTTAACGAGTTTCAAAACTGTTGTTACGATTGAAATGTACATGTTACAAAAGAAAATTTATGCCAGTTTATTATTATCATTATAACAGAACTTACCTTCAAGGTTAGTGTCTTAGGAAATATGTACGACAATTTAAGTTGCTGTGGTCTCTGAGTCACAAAAATATTGTCTCATGAAAGACGTATAACTTAAATAATCTAACCAATCAATAGAATGAATCTACCTATCCGAACGGAAGTATCTTATCAAATTAAGTAAATGAGAAAATCAAGAAAATCGAAATTTAAAGAATAAATTTTTTCCTAGATTATCAATTCTTTCAATACTAGCAAGAATCGAGGAAATCGAATCAAAGGATCGAAAATCCCATCCCTAGTCGCTGGTTGAACTCTATAGAGTTGGATGCACAGGCATTCAAAGGTGATACGTCATTTGAATGAGTTCTTTGCAAAATGACTTCTTAAGTCCACTTTTGAGGGTTTTGAGTTAAGATCATGGATGTAATGTAGTGACCAAGGAACATTATTTGATGGGAAAATAACCTTAGTCTGAAACTTTCATATGCTGTATCATAACAGTAAAATATTTTGTGAAGGAGGAAAGAAATTAAGTTCAGGACTTAAGAAGTTGTTTGCATTTCAAAAATTTTAGTCACATTTTAAGTTGGTCTGGTCAGGGGCATCGTAAATGGGGGGGAAGGAGGGGACATGACCACCCCAAAACATTTCGTAGTTATTAAGATTTTTTAAGATTAAGATTTCCTTCAGTTGTATATTAAATATTTTGATGCAGAAACTCTTTAAATAGCAGCATTTTGCACCTTAAAATATAAAATTTCCCGGTGGAGGACTCCTACACACCACTTTATTACATACGTTACATGTACACTTTCTCTACCAGTGACGTCCCCCCCCAAAAATTCAATGCTTACGACGCCAATGGGTCTGGTTCGTGTTTGTGATTACATGTTCGGTTGGTACACCATTAATAAATAACATGGCTATCAACAAGGATGTTCACACCACGAGTATAGTTGGCGATGTTACTGAAAACAGTAGCATAACTAGTGTAAAAAGGCCTGCACAATATAACATAGCAAAAATAAAACACGCAAAAGTTAGAAGGTTGGAACGTAGAAAACCGTTAGTAAGTAGACACCAGGAAGACATAATGGTCCAGAAAGTGGGTAAGAAAACAAGTTTATGGTATCCCATTTTCATGTATGCTTTTACCATAGGTGTTTCACAATAAAGTGAGCACTTTTGAGGAGTTTCTTGTCTAGAATAAAAATTAAAACATATTATCTATTGTAACCTCAGATGTTAATTTTTGAGTGCAGTACAATCTATATATTTTGATAGTTACTTAGCTTGCTTGGTTTACACTAAAAATCTGGAGGAAACTGTAAATTATGTGCAATAAACAAAGTAACAAGGGTTTCAAAATTGCTCACCTTTTTTCCCAAACCACCTACGTAGCATTATTACTGTCAAAATTACTACAGCATTTTTCTGCATACTGTGGAGGTTTTTTATAAGTAACTAATAGTTACCTCACTATTGTTTGCAGTATATTACATGTAATAGAAACATTATTAAGATTGGTTGTTTCTTTCCCATTTGTCATAGATGCAAGAATGAGTGCTTCCGATTAGTTACCAAAGATACATCAATGGAAAAAATCAATTGCATGAACAACTTTGAGACAAAGAATGGAAAATGACATATTCTTACAAGGATAAATTGCAAGTAAAGCTGTGCAGAGACAAAGAGATTGGAAAGAAAAGCTTTTGTAGTATTTACTGTGCTATGAAACTGAGAGTTAAGTTCATGTGTTGTGTGCTGATACTTGGCTAGTCTTCAAAAAGATCAACAAGAGAAAAATTTACAGAAAAATTAAAATTATGGTAATATACTTGCTAATATTCATGCTCCTATTTTCCATTCCAACCAAAGAAACACAGTATGGAAATACAGGTGCACAATACTTCATCAGAAATCCTCGGGACTAGCAGCATTTAGAAGTTCTGAATTTTTTGGATTTTGGAATAAATTAATAATTTTAGAATATGCCATGCGCAGTCAGGATTTTGGGCAATATACTATAACTAAACATCTTTATTAACAGTAAAAGAGTACAATGAATTCTTGAACCTCAGTTTTTCAGTTGACCTGCCAAAAAGAGTACAGGATGCGGTAAAATAATGAACACAGTCTCGTTAGTCACACAAACACAATACATAACCTCAACGTGCATGTTTGTTGGAAACCAAGAGCCTAAATAAATATTTAGAAACAATTTATTAAATTAATTCAAACATTACATTTCCTCAAATAACAAAACAAACTATCCAACTTGTAAAATTGTAGAAATCAGCGACAAAAATCACACTTGCTAAAATTTCACCACGTATCTAACGCTAACTATATTTATTGCTACAAGGCATCGTAATATCATAGAACATTTTATGCAAGGTCATAGATGATTGATATATTTTCATTACCACCAACCTATGAGCACTGAATGTTTTCAATGCAGCCAACTTATAAAAGCAGTAAACACGTAAGACTAAGAAGAACATTGGAAGCTGTCTCATTGTAGACAACCTATGATGCTATCAATTGCAGTAGATTTTGATTATCTTTCACTATTTTATGTCCGCTAAGTGTGGAAAAATGAATGACGCACACAATCTTCAGCGAACATACTTCTTGTTTTGAATGGATGAGCCACGTAACTCAAATTTGCTTGTTGCCGTGGAAACAAAAATTTCGCCGCTACAAAATTTTTTGGATTTTGGAGCTATTCAGATTTCAGAATTTTGGATAAAGGATTGCTCACCTGTACTTATGTACAATACCTGAATAATGAACTTTCAGTAAAATGTATGCATAGCATGTTCATTGATAAGTATACTCACACTAATGTTTCCTATAATTATAATCATTATTTCATTTGATGCCCATTTCAGTTTACAGGTAGGTCGACTGTAGATGCATGCATTACTTGTGAAGAACTGGGCATGAAAATAAGCAGTACACTGAATGATTATGCCAAATATGTAGCAGCAGCAGAACTGCCTATTCATAAATGCCAAAGCTACAAGCTTTTCAAAGTACTGCAAGATAAACCCAAGTTATGCCGTCAAAGAGAGGATTTCCTTGCTCTAACTTTCGATTGTACGTAGAATAAAGAGGTTTCACAATGAGTGCCCATGGAAAAACAAGAACAACACATTCGTCAGGCTTTTGGCAATAATTGGGAGCAAGCGGTTTTCCAAAATAAGGTTTCTCTTTCGTACGCGAGGTCACACTTTCTTTCCGTCAGATAGGGTTCCGCTGTTGTTCAAAGACGGTTTAAATGCGTGGACAGAATTGGCGCAACAAAAGACGGCATTAGTGGGAAGAGAAACATTACACTGATAAATTGTAAAGAGTGATTATGTACATAATTATAACAACTCGTGGCCACACATTAACCAGATAAATGCAAATTCTGTAGAAACTAGCAATAAGGATGTCCCAAAGGAACAGAAAATTACTTCCACTGTGTCAACATTCATGGAGTTCTGTTTGATTGAGACTGTCATCACAAACATGTTTACTTATGAATTGCTTCAACATGCAGTATAATACCGTAATAGCGAGTTTGGTAATAGCAAAAACCCTGGTACAAGGATGTCTTTTCAAAGAACCAACAAAAAATCACAAAAATTTTCATTGAGAAAGTGTGATTTTATCAAAAGAAACGTGTATTGGGATGTCACGTGCAGCTGGCTCGCTGCCAGTTTCGTGACTGTGTGAAGCACCCATTTGCTACCTGCTTTAGCTAGACCACCCCTGAGCTGGCCCTCTCTCTCTTCCCATTACTGGTTAATCCTAGGGCTGCTGTTACACCTCTGACACATTCTTCTGGCTTGTAAACTCCCCCTCCCCCATTAGAAGAAGGCACGAACTCTCACTATAAAATATCGCTGCTTTACATGCAACCAGGTTCATTAGGTGTGTAGTAATTACTGTCATTGTGCTATCACCTTTAATTTTTATTTCATGCCTTAGGTTATAGATAATGACTTTGGATTATGCAGCGGAGAAGGGAGGTTGGAAAACAAAATTAAAAAGTTATGTGTTGCCGTTCACGAAGATGCAAAGAAAGATATGCTTGCCTGGTTTGTTTACTAACAACCATAGCTGCGGACAGGTGGTAGCTCGAATCGGCTTCCTTCCTCTCTCCAATATAAACACGTAGCCCGCTGTAAATTTCGCAGACCAGGAGGGATAAGTCACAGCTAGATGAGGCTGGGGTGGGGGATGGGGGTGGGTGTAAGTCGGAATGCTGACTAGACGAGGTAACATCATGCACAGGGCGGAATGTTACCAGCTAGCTTGCACAATTGCCATATTCTATGAAAGCCTGCTGCAGGCTTGCATGTGCACATTTCATGCAAACTACAATTAGCAATGTTGCATCTGAGGGCTGCTCTGGACTCTGGAGTGAGTCACCAACTCTTGTGCATGCACACACACTCAGTCAACAGTGTTATCTAAAAAAAAAAAGCAATAGAGAGATAGGAAACCACACAGCAGGCTTCCTTATCATTTTATTAACACAGCCATGCATAGAGCTACATGGGTGAAGAGCAGGACAAGAAAAAAAACATGATCCTAGATACCAGTAGGCCCATCAGCCGGGCAAGCATGCAGCATCAGAAGGAAACAACTGCTGTTAAAAGTGGCACAAGCAACACAGTGTCGACTAAATAACAATTTCATTTTTCAACTAATCAATTACAGAGCCCAGATATTATCTAGACTTGCCACAGTTTAAAATAATACAAATACCTACAACTATGCAGAACAAAGAGAGTTATTGTCTATTTGAATGGGAAAAATTATTTCCAAGTTTATAAAAAATGAGGTACATGAGTGTTTATGGTACAATTACCACGTCAAAATTATGGCTACCATTTTCAAATATGTTTTGCTTGTGTTTCTCATCACTTTCCATTTTAATTAAGTTATGTGTTGCTTGAAAATGTCTAAAAATTAACCAGTTGATTACCACTTTTTTCCACTGTAGCATCATGTAGGCCTACATGACAGTTTTCATCAACAAAAGTATTTTTCACAGACTTGATGTTTTCTTTGACTTTTCACTGACTTAATGTGCTGCACACCACACATTTTAAATATTAATTTCATGAAAAATTATTAATATCAGCAAGTATCTGTAAACGTGTAACACTTAATAAATTTACAGAGTGTCAAATGTGACATCATATTCTAGGCAGCAAACTCCATCACCATGTTATACAAATACTTTATTTTGTTAATCCCTTGTTTTGTTATAAAAAATCCAAACAAGGAACCGTAACACCTCAATATAATAGATCTTTACTGCACCTTCATCCTAGGACCTACCTATAAATACTGGCCACAGCTTGCAAACAGCCCACCTTATCAAAGTGGTATGTGCCGGATCAATGAAAGTTAACAACAGGACATTTCCAAAATGCTTAAGTATATTCAGGAGGAGTACATAAATACATTTTACGAAATAATATTATGATGGAACACAAAAAAGTGCCACTAGTGACAGGACCGAAAGAGTACTTGCTTTTTCTAATAACATAACTATTTCTGCAGGTATCTCAAAAACATTACCCATGTGCATTTTTCAAGGTAATTTTTTGGAGGGGGAAAAAAGTCCTGGAATACTGACATAAAGTTAGTACCTGAGGAATCTTGACAGTAATGTTAATGCTATTTATCGAGCTTAACATTTTGAAATAAAGTTACATATTATGCACTTAAATGGAACCACAGTCAGTTTTTCTCAATTGCTGGCTTTGAATATATATTCTATTTTCAGAAAAAACTCAATTTTGTTTAAACTTGTGTCAAGGACATTCCAAAATAACAAAAAATGTTCTCCAGTGTGTCAAACTTAATGGAGTTAGATTTTCTGCACAGAAGATTGGGAATGTCATTGCAATACCGCTTATTGATGGATTGCTCCAACATACCTTCATCCTTGTACCATAAGAAATTATTGACAGACAAAAAATTGTGACAGTGAAAAATGGCGAGAATTAGAAACATCAAGAAAATATGATTATGCATAATGTCATTACTTCAGTTTTTCGTCTGTAAACACGGAATGACGTGAGAAAACTACGAGAGATACTGGATAGTTTCAATGGCCTACTCAATAAGCTAAAAGAACATATTGTGAAAACTTGTGAGTAAACACATAAAAGATTGCTACAGGTGTTGTTTGTTTCTGACAGTTCAATCTGGGACAACGACTTTCATCAGGTGATACAGCCTATTTGTTTGAAATATCTGCTCACTAAATAAGCCAAGAAATATTTAAGCTGACCACAAGCCTTCTCGATGTAATGAGAAGCCCTTAAGAAACTCCAGTAATTGTTAAGAATGAAGTCAAAGATGGAAACATGAATACCACAGTCAAAGATGGAAAAATAAGGAAGCAGAAACATGACTATGAAATAAACAACGACCCTAATAAAGTACTGGTCATAGGTCTGGTTCACAAGCAAAAATAGCAAAGGAGAGCACATACTAGTTTGACAGTACCTAATGGTGTATTACATATCATGCAATGTTATCACATATGTTGTGTATAAAAACTATGATAAATGGTTCCTATATGTCAAAAGAATAAAGTTCTTACCATGTGACATCATCCAAGTCAAAGATTATGCAATACATGGGTCTCCTGGTTTATATGAACTTCTGATTCGCAATGACCCAAACAATTAAGGCGACTCAGATATGAAAGGACAAAAAATTTGCTCAAGGCAACAAATACTCATTACCATGATATTGATCTTGGAAGTGGTGCTTAGAAGGACCAAGATAACAAAAAAATTTACATTCTCTTAGACCTCATTACACAACTAGCAGTGAAGACTATTGGAGGGTTGAAGAAGCTTGAAGGCAGCAGGAACCTTGACTAAATTTTGTGGGATGACCCAATGTTCATTGGCTGAGACCTATGGTTGCATCACAAAGCATTGGTAATTAGTCGCACACCAATGAGATCATTTCAATAATTAAAGAACTTGGAGAAGGTGGCAATATACTATGAGCCACATGGAAATGGAACAGAAATTACATGCATGTGCTAGGTGTAACTACCCATGTCACAATGATGTAAACATGGAATGAACTATCTATCTCAGGCAAATCTTGTAAAGATTATACCATATCCCAGAGTGAATAAGAGATCCATGTACATGATAACAAACATTGGTGTATATAACAAATTCGTCGGAGTCAGGCCAGTGAAGTCGAAGAATGTAACAAATGTAGAGGAAGTTATCGAAGATATTCTGTGTAAATTAGGTGTCCCAGCCAATCTACAAACTGTCTTAGGACAAAAAATCTACAATTAAACATTTAAGCATGTGAGAAGGAAGCATAACATAAATCAGTATTCCACATTTAGCAGTCTCAAAGCATCCATTTTTGACAGGTTCAACACAATTGTTTGTGGAAAAATATAGTGATACTTCACCGCTAATGGAACTTAAAAATGCACAGACATTTTGTCCTAACTTGTCCAGGAATGTAACGGTACAGTTCACTCTACCATGCACATGAAGCCAGAGATATGAATGACGAACTTGTGCTTCATACTATGTACCTAAACAGGATGAAGGACCCCCCGCAAACCTACAGCTGTTGTTGGTGACTTGATTCAAACCTACAAACAAAAAGGTGTATTTAAATAAGGATTTACTGCAAACTGGAGCCTTTAACTCTTTTGTGTGACACACGTTTGATGAGTCGCGAAGGAGTTGCAAACAAGTAATGAAGGAATAATGAATGAGTCACAAACAAGTCACAAAGAAGCCGTGAAGATTCACCAAGTAGTTGCCAAGTTTGGCAAAGCTGGAGCAAAGTAGTGGCAAAGTGTCGTGAAGCTGTCACAAAGGTTTACAAAGAAGTCGCAAAGGATTCATGAAGGACATTGAAGAAGTTAAATATAAACAATTAATAAATATGTCTATAGCAAACTTCATACATAATTTTACTACGTAAAAAAATATATATATCTTCGTTAGACACAATATATACTGGGATCTTGCCAAAGTGCTGGCCGTGTACTACACATGCAGTCGTCTGACACAGTGTAGGTGTGCATGGTGCCAGATGTAACAAGACACCATGCAGGTTCTTGCATGAGAAACAGACAAAGTCACGAATGTAGTGGTGGGTTGCATCATTCATTGGCGTAATGTGGAAGTGCAAGCTCTCCAATTCTGAAGTTGTCGCCCGACAAAGTGCTGGTGTGCACATAGCCGGATGTTACAGGACACCATGTAGGAGCACGCGTGAGAAGCAGACCTAAAGTCACTTATACAACAAAGCTTTGTGAAAGTACTAACTCAGCAGTTCCCATGTGTGCAGGCCTGATTAGTTGGTTGGGATGATACAGTTCTTCCATGTTGCTTATTGGCTGTCTGTCTTACCTGGACCAAATCCAAATTGTAATGATTGCATAAGTAGGACCCCTTGCACTAATATTTTGTTTGTGGATACTGAGTAAAGAATATCCTTTAGCGTATGCAGGCTGAGTATGGTCTGTATTTCCACCCTGTCATTAGAACGACACACCAATGGAAAGATATTCCATCAAAAAAGTGAGCATGGTTCGGTTTGTCTCCCGACAAAACGTTTCAGATGAAATATGTGACCCTCAATATACTGACTGGTATTTTCGTGTGTCATGAAGCAGACACTGTGCGTATTTAAACTAAATACCAACTGAAATAATTCCATATTCATAGTTTCAAGTGAGAAAATATATTTTTAACTAACAGAAAGCCTATTTGCTCACAATATGAACAAATGTAAATATAAACTTAACACACAGTTACTGTACACGTACTGTAACCTATAACTTGATCAAACAACCATAACCTATAGCTTGACCATAAGAGACCGCTAATACCAAGATAGTTAAGTAATATAGTTAGTAATAAACATTTTTAAGATAACCAAAATGTTTCAACTAATAAATATTCAGGTATTTATTGGCACTGTATTAGTGTACGCGTGTTTCGTCTGTAATTTTATCAAGTTAGTATAACCAAACTCATAGAAAGCGGCCTTGCCTTGCATCTGTGGCACAAAACACATCAGAAAAAATCATTTTACTCATACGCAACAAAGTTCAGTTTTAAAAAATTATTACTGTTTACATTTAAATATAGGTTTTGTAATCACAGATGTCAACAAAATGATTAATAAAACGTTTGTCATTTTCAGCAGTATGTTTACTATATACAAACACTGTCTTTGTTCCCAGACACAGAAAACTATTTTAATTTGTATAAAAAAATATTTCCCTCAACTCCAACATAAATATTTTTCTTTTTTTTTAATTGACTGTAGAATAGTAATTTTCATTTTCTGTTAACTTATATGTCAATAGTATTTTAACATAAAATGTTGTCTTAATCTTGAGTAGACTTCAAAGTCATAACTTATTGTTTTACCATGCTTTATTTTGTATTGCTAAAAAAAAAAAAACACTAAATGAAGATATAAGAAATGATGGTCAAGAGCTAATATGTCAATCGAAAAAATTCGGGAGAAGGTCAATAAAAGTTAATAGTTTGGTTTGTTATGAAGTAAAGTCAGAAGAAACAGTGGCTCGGAAAATTAACATTAACAGAAAACTCCACAAGAATGACAAAAAATATTGTTACTCGACCACAGTTTCTTCCAGTTCTGTTCATATATTAAATAAATTATCACTTGTTAATAATAGTAATAATAATAATACAGGCTAAGTGCACAGTATGCCATTTTCATTATAGCTGCATAATATTTTTGTTGACAAAGGTCTTCTATTGGCTGAAACTTGAAAGAAGATTTGCCAACACACAAAATTAACACGTTTCTAATCCAAATTTTGTACCAACTTCTGTATATATTCCTGTTTGAAACCATCATCCACTTGACGCCATAATTCTGATGGAAGAGCTATGACATGACGATCCATGCTCACATTTCAGCACAGCTGTCATGACTCGAACATCGTTCTTACGACACGTCGGAGCTACCACGGTTTACAAGAAAATAATCATGCTCGACCTACTAGAGGTTCTTGTGAAATCATGAACCATTCTGCAATGTACTACAGCCTTCCACAACTAACCTTTATTGGGGTGGAGCCACTGACTTCTTCATCTGCTGAGGGCAACTTAAGATTCCACCATACTCGTGAGGTACAAATTATTGTTTAAGCCGTTATATTTATTTTACGGTGTAAACAAAAAAATGTGTTTAGGTATAACCATTTTAATGTATACGTACGTTATAATTTTTCCGCTAAATTTGCTTTACACGTTAAATGCAATGTGTAAACAGTGTGAGAAAAAGTCATGTACTAATTTTTTTCTCTTACTCTTTACAAATTGTATTTTACAAGTAATGCAAATTTAGCGCAACAATTTTAAAGAACATATACAGAAAATTGGTTCTACCTGAACACATTTTTAATTTATGCTGTAAAACTAATATTGCGACTTGAAACCTAGAACTCGTACATAAAGTGTATAGTGGAATCTTAACATAGCCAATAACTACTTCAGCTGAGACCACAGCAACATTGCCCCCAACTTTTTTGGCTGTGCTGGTGCTACCATCGATTGCTCCTGAGCCATCTGGGTCCTTAGCTTGTGTGTAATGATGTCATTAGTGCAGATTCTGTGACTAGAATTTCAACTATCAAACTAATACCCGTCAGCATGAAAGTGGAAGCTTGTACAACTGAAGCCGCATAATGTATATTTGTAACAAGTGTGGCATTGAGTTTGCTAACAATGATAATATACACATGGACACTTGCAAAGGTGTGGTGCACCCTCCACAATGCCTTTTTATTCAAAACAGTTCTCTGACAACTATGTTACCAAACAACGTACTGCGTATAGTTGCAAGGAAAACTTTTCTCACACCTCATACCAGGGCAACTAATGTGTAAATATATTTTCATGCAAAGGCAAACTACGTGTGAAGACCTGTAAATGGCACAATCAATGAAGAGAAGCATGATCCATTACAAGCTACATTGATCTACCAGTTTCTTTCATAAAGAAGCATACAGATTGATGCATGCAAATTGTTTTTTTCAAGTATAATGGGAACCAACCACAGAAATATGGACATACTGGAGAACAGTGCCTTGTAAAACATAAAACCAAATGTATAGTGTAAATATTTTCAAAGGGGTGTGTGTCTGTGTGTGTGTGTGTTATTACATGTAGTACAGTGAAATCTCAGTATAAAGTACTGCAGTTCAAAGCACTTTACATTATAAAGTACATTTACTGAAGCTCTACAGAAAGTATTCTCAGTAATAAGTGTAAACTTTCAAGTTCCCTCCATGTACTTTTCACAGTAGTATGTATATTTAATTAAATAAAAATGGTTTCAAATATTATTTTTATTTATCTCAAAGAATTAATAACAATATACATATGAACAAAATTGACCTACAGGAATGAATACTGAATAACATAAGTTGGATTAAAAGATGAAGCAATATAATGGTCGCAAACTAGTCAATGTATACAATATAAATAATAATATAAACAAATAAATATTATTTTAACAACGTTAATCCAATAATCCATAAGGAACATCAATTACAATACACATAATAAATTAATTAATAACTTCCATACCATTACAACACAAATTAATAACTATATGTTTTTGTGAAAGAAATTGAATATATTATTTTCCAGAGTAATGAAAAAATGGTTATATCTGTATATCAATCAATAATAAACTATACAATGAGAGATAAAGAATTAAAGTTACTATGTCCAACATTAAATTCCCATTTCGTCCCATGCTTTGGAAGCCGAGTGGTCTAAGGTGTCAGTTTTGTGACACAAGGTTCGGCGGTTTAAGGTTATACTTCCCCAAAGGATTTTGTGAGCAACGTACTTTAAGGTTATGACTATAAGAGTAATATCTGTGCCTAGGTTACATAGAATGTGACCCTTACATACAGTGCAACATTAGTACTACTAGAAATAAATAATTGATTAATCAAACAAGATCAGCGCCCTTGGGTGCCAACTCGAGAACAAAGAAGCATCAGCACCCCTTGCTGTAACTCCCAGCAGAAATATGGCAGCTGAAGATTGGTGAGGGTGCCTGAGCATGCCCGAGGTGCCAGTACAGTACTATGATAGCGGCTCCAAGAGATGTTAACAAATTACAGTCAAAAAGAAGTAAGTAAACAAGATAGTGGCTAAACACAAGCTGGCAGACCAATGCCAAGGTCAAAGTCCAAATCAAAAAGAACTGATCAAGACCCAAACAAGCAAAACAAAATAAGCAAACACCCAAAATCGAAAATTAAAAACAAAATTGTACCATGACGTCATCTAAGATGGCCTTGCACCTCTGCCCCAAAACCCTTCGGCTGAATTGGTTATTCCCATCTACTGTAAGCAACATGTTACTGTATATGTCATACTACAGGAAAGTAGAATGAGCAGTCATAGAAAGTCAATAATTAGTAAATTGACAGCACTGTAGTTACTGTGAAAGTTTTTTATAGTATGTGATAGAGAAGAAAAAATATGATAGCAGTGGGAACGATACTGTCAAACTCTTTTAAAAGTTTAACCCAAGGAGGTAACAATGAAATGCTGTTTATACTTTGTCCAATAGATTCAAATGAGCCAAAATTTAAGAGATTTGCAGTAACATCTGTAAGTGTCAGTAGAAGTATGCCAATAAAAAATTTACTGAAATTTGTAAAAAAAAATTTTTTGAATTTAATTCAAAAGTACATTACGAGGAAACACATTTACTTTATATGTACAGTTATAACATAATTTCATGCAATTGTTGGCCATTTTAATAGCAAGTAAATCCTGTTTGACAGACACCTCAAATAAAACACATTTTCAAATAAAATAATGAGTGATTGACAGTATTTATAATGTTAAACTAAGACAACAGCATAAAAACAATTCATGCAGTGTGTATTAAGTGTAATGTCAGTACAAAATATGTTATTTTTGATTTCTTGTATTTACCTTTCTCTCTTTTTCAGGAACAGATCTTTTAGGATGAATATGACTAGAGTGTGTACTGGATGTTTTTTCTTGTGCTGTTGTTACAGCATTACTGTTACCTAAAGAAAAATAAAAAAAAATCATATACAAATGCTAAAAAAATTCAGTTTCAAAACAAAACATAACATGATATGTGTCTAAAATAGTAACACAAAAAAATGTATAGCCTACACAAAAAGCTAGCAGAAATTCACAATAATATCACATACACACAAACTATAACAGTATTTTTTAATTTTTAAAAGGACACCAGTCAGCAATTTCATGATTTTGAGTTGGCTATGGATTCAAGTACTATACATATATTTGTACCAACTGACACTAAAATTGTTTCAGTCTGTCACATAGTGTAAATTGTATAAGGAACTAAAAAACTACATTATTTTTTAAAGAACATCAGCCAATGATATTTGCATGTCTTTCTAAAAATGAAATCAATTTTCAACACTGACTCATACTGCATGTCAGTCAATACTATCTGTTATTTAGGGGGAGGAGGGTAATATTACACATTTTTAGGTTTTTCTTGCCTTTGATGTGTTGTTTAATGTTATGGAAAGGCCTAATAACTACTATGAAATATTTTTAAAAATTTGAACTAAGAAAAAAATAAATTTCAAAGTAGAAAAGTATACAGTTTGAAGCCTTTTTAACAAGGGTTTAAAAAGAAAACTGCCATTTATTTCCGATGAAGTTTTAATTTGCTGGTTCAGACGCGTTACAAATTATGCCAGGACAACTGTACATTGCACTTAAGTAGCCATACAATACATTTTAAAAATTTTAAAGTGGACTATGTTTCATATATTACAATTAGGTCACAAATTTGTTTTCGTAACTACAACATTTGTACATAACTTTAAATTAAACGATATAGCGACACTCTGCAGTGTTTTTATCTAGAATACAACACTACTAACAGATTTTCTGTTTGTGTATTGCAGGATGAACTGTATGCCTTGCCATTTCATAATGTATAAATGTCACCTTTTATATGGTTGGTCATTAAAATGTTGCTGTATAAATTCTAAAACCTGGGAAATGGGAGATCCCTGAGAAAACCAGCCGAACAGTCGCATTGCTCCACACGATACCCATGTTTGAAAATTCCACTAGGAATTGCACCTGATCACATTAGTGGAAGAATGATCTGAAAATTCTGTGGTGAATATTTAATACAGAAAATGTTTTTAATACTGAAAATGTTTGTTACATATATATAAAAAACACACAGACGCACGCAAAATTTATTATATGAAGTCATACCGGGTCAAATAGAAAGAAGGAAAACAGAAATTAAATTAGCCTATACAATCACCAATAAACATTCAAAATCTTTCAAGAAATAACAGTTAGCCTTAAAATTAATATTACTTCACTTGATAGTATGTGTGTTAAACTTGAAAATTAAACTTTAATCCAAATCACAATATTGGTACTAGGGCTAGTTATGTCACATTATTTATAACTGAAGAGTTGTTTTACAGTAGAATAAGGAAAGACTTGGCTGCACAGAACTGTATTAGGCTGGCCTGGGAATTTCGGTGACTGTAATGAGCGGAGTTAGATGGATGAGTTTTGGTTCTTGATAACTACTTTTATTTCGAAACAATTACCGGCATCATTGATTTTCATCATCAAATTTGCAACTGTCATGATTCTTCTTACATTTTTGGGACCCAAATTACTCTTCCTACAATAACATTCCAGTACTTTTATAAGTTGTTCCTCCAGTGCGCAAGAAAATGTCTTGCCGGATGTTACCAGTAGAATGTCGGGTACACAACCCCAGAGCTCCAAAGGTTTAAACAAAAATATATTTAAAAAAACACCATAAACTAAGAAATAAAAACTATCACAATAAATTGCAGCAAGTTAAATATATAAATAATAAACACAAACCTTGAATAACAAAACTTTTAACCAATACTTATAGCATCAAAATAAAAGTAAGCAAAGAAACAGTTATTAAATTATTTTTAATTACTGTACTAGGAACCTTAATTATGTCTAAATGTTGTCACTAGATTAAAAATAAATTCTTAGTTCACAAATAATTTAAATAAAAATACAGTAAACAGGATGAATAGGATCAACATATTTAGAACCAAATTATCAACGAAAAATTTGCTTTAGACACTTTTTTACCTTGATATGCAACTTCATAATGTTTTCAAGTAGATGTACTTCAATGTAACTTTTGAAAACAAAGGTTGTAAGCGAAAAATCAGTTTCAAATTTGTATCCTATTCATCTTACTGTGATCTTATATACCATGTTTTACTGTATAATTTTCACATAAGTATATAATCAAAGACCTAGATAATTAATATAATCAATCCAATAATTGCAGAAAATATTGTATAGTTATTAAAAGGCAAACATTTTAAAACTTATCTGTAAATTGGTACAAATTAAAAATTTTTAAGTTTTGCACGTTGGTTACAGACACCTATACGAAAGAAAATTCACCCAAAAAACTGAAAAACCTTCAAATTCTAGGCTTGGGTTTACATTACTATGGCATATTTCATTACATCCAATATCCAATAAATGTATCAAAGGTGATGAACCTACAAAAACACAAAGAAAACTGAATTTATATATGGAATACAATAAATGTATCAAAGACGATTAACCTACAAACACACAAAGACAATTGAAATTATATATGGAATACAATCAATAAGTTCACTTAAACATATAAATAAAAATTCATCTGCACTGATGCACTTAAAACACATGAGTCATTACATTATGTAAAGTAATTGTAGTAGATATGTCTGAAGGACAAGCTACGGGCGCCGTCCACCTAAATATTAGAGACTCAGAAGAGACGAATCTATACAGGTGATTGGCGATCTTGAAGCGTGCACCAAATGCTGTATCACCACAATGAAGCAAGTGCTGAAGTAGGGGGCACAGTTTCCACCGATAAATTTTTACAATGGGACTTAGAGTGGCGACAATATAATTTTATTGATGGGAAGTTTGAAGCAAAGTCCAAGGCATGTTTCCGAGTTTAACATACATCCGGCCAGTACATTTTGAAGTAATGCAGTTTGAAAAGGCCATTTTTAGCTAAGTGGAAGGCTTAGAAACAATTTTTGTCTGAACTGCTGAGTGGCGTGCAGAGCTTCAGACATTACAAGATTATTTGAAAACTGCTAAATGCACATTATCAATATCTACTTATAGTAATCATTCAGAGCACAACACACATGTATGTACCCTTTTCAGATTCCTTGCTACTAATTATATTTTACAAGTTGAAAATGGCAAAAATTGGTTTCTTGGGGTCCTTTTCTTGCGCAGAATCTTTTTTAACTTTAATAGTACATGTTAACACTTTGGAGGCAACGACGTAACATTATGTTACCATATGTTTTGGTAAATAGGCGACCAAAGTAATATTACTGCGGCCTATTTGTTCCTGCGACTGTAACTTTTCACGTAGTTTATTTTGCTGCCATTAAGTAGCAGCACGTACCTACTATCAAGACATTACTTTGAGTTTAGTTCAGAAATGTGCGCCCGAAATGACAGCTTGTACCTTATATGTAGTCGGTCACAGCCAGTGTAATACATCTTCGAAGTAGTTTTTGACAACGTGGCAGTATACTATATGCAAACAAACAATTTACAGCAATGTTGTAGAATAATAAACATTTTGTAAAATGGATAGTCAAGACAGTGAAGGTAACAAATCATCTGACGGACTCTGCAAACAGAGGTAAATATGTTATTTATATTTTTAATCATAAATTATTTAGAAATCTAATAATTTTGCATTGCGCAGGTGTAATGAAAGTATTTTTTATTACCAACACTTCATCTAGTCTCTTCCATGTATTATTGTACAGCACATTAAACAGATTAAAAAAAAATACCTGTACAATTTTGATATTGCGAAATTTGCTTTTTATAAAATCAAAACAAAAATTATTCTGGTGACACTGTAAAATATCGGAAATATACAGTCAAACTTTTATTTATTAGATATTTTTCACATTGCTGGACTCGCCTAAACTTGATATATTATGCACATTACTAGATTCTCAAGTACAAGAAAATTTTTTGTTTTATTCACTTTTTTTCTATGTGGAATCTTCCTCAAAATTATTTCGTAATTTTTTAGATGAATCTGAATCAGAACAATCCTCGGAAGAATACGATTTAGGAGAAGACATTTCCGCAGAGGCATTCCCAGGAACAAGTCAACAACATGAACCAGGCACAGCCTATAAGAGAGCCCGGACAGATGCAGCAGAAACTGGTTGTCCATAGACATCCTGTGATCCTGAAGGCCTGCCAGACATTGAAGTTTTCTGAGGCACAGGGGGACCTAACCCAGGTATTTTGCTAGACAATACTTGTGAAGAAGTAGATTTCTTCAGATATTTTTTGATGATAGTGTAATAAAAAATATGAAGGAATACATTAATTTATTTGCACATAGACGACTAACAAAACTCAGAGCAGAAAACAAACTGTCCCCAAAATAAAGTTTTAAACAATGTACAGCTGTTACATTCTTGGAAATAAAAATATTTCTTGCTATACTTTTGCATATTTCTGTGAGTTCGAGAAATCACTGGACTACAAATTTCGTAATGCAGTGTTCATTCTACACCAATGTTACGCAGAGAGATCGTTTCCTAGTTCTCATGTTGATATTTCACCTAAACGATAACTCAACCACAAAGGAAAAGGATGATCCCGAGTTTGATCCATTTCATAAAATCAGACCCTTGTAAGATGTAGTGATTCAGGGTGGCCACTCATTGCAACAAACAAAATTCCCTGATTTTTCCCTGATTTCCCTGATAGAAAACCA
This sequence comes from Medauroidea extradentata, assembly GCA_003012365.1. Taxonomy (NCBI): domain Eukaryota; kingdom Metazoa; phylum Arthropoda; class Insecta; order Phasmatodea; family Phasmatidae; genus Medauroidea; species Medauroidea extradentata. Next base: position 83,811 of record PNEQ01122006.1, read on the forward strand.
AAAATTTCCCTGATTTTTGCAAGTATGAAAACAACATTTTGGCATATTATTCAACACATTTTCCAATAAATATAAATATTTTAAGTCCTTCTTGACACTACTGTCAGTGAACTTGACAAAACATTCATCAGAAATAACTACTAACTTGACAATGGAGTATAATCACACCTACATAACGGTAATTTTTTCAATAAAAATGTTATAATGCTCTCAAAACTCCATTATATTCCTTACTCTGACTTTTGCGGAAGTTCAAAATGAATGAGACAAGAAAATTCCCTGAAATTTCTCAGATGAACCAAAAATTCCCTGACATTTCCCTGATATTTCCAGGTGACCACAATTTCCCTGATAATTCCAGGTTTTCCAGGTTTTCCAGGTGGGTGGCCACCCCGTGATTGAAAAATTTCAAAGCAGTTTCACTCCTGGAAAAGTGATCACAGCTGACGAAGGAATATGTCCTTTAGGGGAAGAGTAAGATTTAGGGTATATATGGCTCAAAAGTCAAACAAGTATGGAATCAAGATTTTCACAGTAGCTGATAGTAAAACAGGTTACATATGGAATTTTGAGATGTATACTGGCAGAAGTGAAGGAAAATACAGTAGTGCTTCACGGATCGTGAAACACTTACTCAAAGAACTTATCGGTGTCAGACACATAGTTTATCAGGATAATTTCTTTACAAAAGTACAGCTTGCTCATGACTTAGCTGAAGCAAAGACAGGCCTTGTTGGAATGATCATGAAGCCAAGAAAACAAATTCAGGCAGTGTTGAAAGAAAAGCAACTGCGAAAAGGTGACACTGTACAATGTCACAGAGGAAACTCTCTTGTTCTGAAGTGGCATGATAAGCAAGATGTAGTGATCATTAGCACAAGGCATAAGGCAACCATGCAGCCACTGACAAACTAACGTGGACAGAATGTTGAAAAGCCTTCAGCAGTGATCGACTACAATAATCACAAGGCTGAAGTTGATTTGGTTGATCAACGAATGTCTTACGGTTCATTTGACCATCGATCTGTCAAGTGAAGGCGGAAGTTGACACTGTATTTTATGATGATGGTTGTTGTGAACAGTTGTATCTTGATTAAGCAGATAAAAGGAAGAAATATCACAACCACTGATGTCAAGTCCAAAGTGTGCAACCAGCTTGTACAAAGTGAAGATGTTGCCACTTCAGTAGCTGGAGGAGGTAAACTTACAAGACTACGACAGAGACATTTTCCAGAACTTGTACGCCACAAGGAAAAACACACAGAGGCACATCATCAAGAAAAGACACATAGTACCAATGCTCAGAGTGTGATGTTGGCTTGGCAATCACACCATGTTTCAAAATTTATCACACTCTAGTTCGATATGACTTACAAACAAAGTCGTACTTACCAGGAGCTAAGTCATTGTTATTTATTATAATTAATTTTAACTTGAATCAGTTATTGAACCACACTTCTTTTTTATTGCATTCAAGTTTTATTTTCATGAAATTTGGGATTTTGTATTTTGAAAGAAAAAACTATATGTTGAAAAATTATGTACATGTTATATTTTGAATTGTTATGAACAGTAAATTTAACACCAGGAAATTGTACTGTACATTTTTTTCTTTTGCATTTTATTTGGTATCACGAAACTTTTGGTTTTGTATTTTAGAAAAATATTTACCTACATATCCGTACATGTTAAGTTTTACTTTGTTTTAGGAGTATATTTAGCATTAGCAAATGCCACTGCAACTATTCTATGATTTATTATATTTGAGTTATGTTTTCCTCAAAACATTGGATTTTGTAATTTGAAAACATTTAGGCCGTTGTAATAATAAAATCTGTACATATTTGTTCATTTTACATTTCCTTTTGCTGAGAAAAGTGAATTTAGCTTTTACAAATGGTACACAATTTTTCACATTTTTTAATTCATTCATTTAAATTTTTTTATAAAACTTTGGTCTTTGTGTTTTTAAAAACATCTCACTATAGTAAAACCTATACATATCTACACATTTATTTTATCTTGTATTAAAGAGTATGTTTAGCTTTAGCAAATTGTACTTTTTTTTTGTCTTTAAGTGTATTCAAGTTTTAGGTTTTCTACAAAACCTTAAAAAGAGTTTGGCACTTTGGAAAGTATTAATATTATAAAGAAAAATATGTACATATCCGTATATGTTAGGTTTCATTTTTTTTTATAAAGAGAACATTTTGCACTACCAAATGGTATTGCATTTTTTTATTTGTGCTGCATTCTATTTTGTTTATCACAAAACTATGGATTTTATATTCTGGAAAAATGTTATGTATGTACATGTACATCTTAAGTGTTCTTACCTTGTATTGAGAATATTTAGATTTATCAAATTGTAATACATCTGTTTTGTGTCCTATTATATTCAAGTTATCTGTACCACAAAACTTTGGACTTTTTCATCTAGCAGCTGGCAGTGCATCTATTTTTTTTTATTATGTTTGAGATATATTTTCCACAAAACTTTGGATTCTGAATTTTGAAAAACCTATAACAAAAATCTGTACAAACCTGTACACATGTTTTCTTCTGAAAAAAGGAGTAAATTTAGTTAAAAGCAGATGGTATTGCAATGGCATATAAACAAGAAAATAAGTATAATACTAAAAGTCACAGTGCGATTTTGACTTGTGCATGAAGAAATTTTTAAATTTAATATAAATTGTACAAACCTTACCAAATTAAGTAGACTGCATAACACCATGATTATTATTGCGTGTGTTATACATGTAAATTATTTTATAATAATTTTTTGCATTTTATTGGATTCAAAAAAATATGTTTTCTATGATATTTTTAATTTTATAAAATTAGAAACATTAACATTTAATAAAATCTGTACATAAGCTTAAAATGAGATATCCAAACTCTTTTTGGGTTCAACATAAAGATAAAATGTTGATATTGAAAATGATATGTAATGTTTAGATTTAACTTCAATTATAAATTTTAAATAACTTATTCCAAAAAGCTAAAAAGTTCAAAAATTAAATGTTTACAAGGCAAGAACCACTCACATTGGGCCAGCAACCAAAGTGTTAAAATGTTAGGGTCACCACTGACTGTCTCATAGAGGTTAGTGTAGGCGAAAAGACTGTATGATAGTTCAGCGACTTGAGCCTAAGAGACAAGAGGGAGGTGTGATGTGCCTGTTATGTCACCCTTACCACTTCCACACTTATATGCCTCAAACGTGCCAAATACATCCAACCAGGCGGTCCCCTTAAGTTAAAATAATTTATGCATAATTTTATCTTTAAAATAAATTATTGCAATCATGACTTCAGTTCGGCCAAGTTATAAAAAAAATCAGAATACTAGATGTCATTAGTGTTCCTTATAGAGAGTTAATGTAAATTCTCTTAAAAAAAAATATTTTGTGCTACACAAGACAATGTAACCTTTATAAATTATTATAACTGCTATAAAGCAAATTCTTGAATATTTTGTTACTAAAATAAAATAAGACATTGTTAGATATCAGTCATATTGTGAAATGTGTGTATGATTATACGTGTAAAGCCTACATAATTTTGAATGTATGAAACATAGCTTATGATTATGTACACAAGGTTGTATAACAATTTTATAAGCATTTACTTAAATTACTGTAAGCTTAGGAATTTATATACTATATTTTTCCTTAGAAACAAAATTAATTCTTATAGTGAAATTTTTGCTCAGTTCTAAAACATGTAAATGTATCCTTATGCACATTCTTAATTTTTAACAAAATATTTCACGGGTTCTTATGTTACGACTTTAATTTTGCGTATACAAGAAAACAGTAAGTTCTTACTGTTGGATTAATTTATTTAATAAAAGTTCCCATGAGTCATACTGACTAGTTAATAGGAACAATCAATAAAATTATTTCAATGTACGAAATGAGCGCTGTACAAAGAACAAAATGTTTGTAATAAGTACTATCTCATTCTCTCTCCATATACATGAAATTGCATTACCTAACATTCGTTATACATAGTAGTTTAAAAGTACTCTAGTAAGATCTTGCTAAACATAGACAGTAGGGGTGTGTGATGTGTGAGGCAGTGATTTTTTGCTTCGAAGCGAAGTTGAATATTTCTCCTTCGAAGTCAAGTCGAAGTTTAATATTTTATTGTTTCTTCTGTGCTATAGTAATACTTCCACATGATTCTAACGTGGCTCAATATAGATGTGGATGATCTGTTTTCAGGTTTTATGTCGTATTATTGTTGTGCCTAAACCGTAAAACAGAACACTTGCATTTTGCAGTGAAGAGAAAATAAAAAACGGTAACATCAAAACTAAGTACAATTCTATATTTAAAATTCACTTTATTACATTAACACTTGGCGAATAAACAATTTCACTCAGTTTTTTGAACTTTTTAAGCATGTTTAGCACACAATTTCTGATTAAATCAAAAAATCTAAATAAGGCTGAACACAGCTTTATTTACCACTTTGGACAGATCAAGTAGATCAAGACTATCAATTTTGTCAGTAAGGGTAAATAAACTCCCAATGTTAACTGCACAAGTACTTTCAGGTATTACTTCCGGGTCAGAAAACACAAAACACTTCCGAGCAAACAATAGTAGATTGCCTGGCAGTACAATTATAATATTAACCCGCATATTGTACGCCCTTATGCCACCTATAATTTCACACCTGAATTGGTTGTAAAAATTTTTAGGTAGTATGAAAATTGTTGTTTATCTCCATAGCACAAAAGTGGTTCTTCAACTCCGTAGCACTAAAGTGGTTCTTTATCTTGGGAGCATAAAAGTGGTTCTTTGATCTCAGAAGCACAAAAGTAGTTCTTTGATCTCGGGAGCACAAAATTGGTTCTTTGATCTCGGGAGCACAAAAAGTGTTCTTAGTCTCAGGAGCACGAAAGTGGTTCTTAGTCTAAGGAATATAAAAGTAGTTCTTCAAAGCTTCCAACTACCCTCGAAGTGAATATTCAGTAACTTAATATTTCATTCAGCTTTCCAATTTTGAAGCTTTGTACACCCTACTAAACAGTACTAAATTAAATAGTGTGAATTGCAATGTGAATGTAAATAAAACCAGGTGTTAGGAAGTGTCTTATTTACTTTATATCATTTCATACTTATTTTTTAATGACAATAATATGAAGCAACAAAACCATAAACATTGTACATATCTGCAAAATGGTTACTTCTACAGATTTTTTTATGGAATAAAATTTTAATGATGCATATCGACATATAGAAGAAAATAAAATACGTTACAAATAAAAATGGAATAACATTATTTAGGTGTAAGATTTATGTGTAAAATTCTATTAATATCTCATATCTTTTATACTTAAGACTGTGAATACATACTGTAATAATGCGCATAATTTGTGGCATCAATAATTTGTGCACCCTTACATTTTGTCATCATTTGACAAATTTTAAAAAAAATATCTGCATAATATGCAACGTAGTTTTATCACATCACAGATGATTAATTATGTATGCAGTGTCACTCAGTTTGGCAGCCTTACTTGTTGAAACACATGCGCTGTCTTTGTACAGAAGCAATTTTTAGACATGCCTACGCACAGCAAGCAAGGCAAGGTCAGGAGCATATACACACCAGGGACGAGAGAGAGAAGGAGGAAGGTCACTCGTGTGAAGCAGCAGGTGTGTGTGTGGCTTAAGTTTGGAAACTTTCGGACTTGCCCTTGGATTCACAATCCTTGTTGCGCACCATTCCAAGTTGGCCCACTCCCGCAACCCTTATAAACTAACTTGCAAGCTTCAGGTATCACAACCTCTTTGGAAACATTTGTACTGGGGCTTCTTGAGCCCTTGAGTACCACCAGATGGATTCAAGGCCGGGCCATATGTTTATGTATATTGGTGACGGACCTATGTATGTGTGTGTGTGAGCAGAGGTCTGAAGTGATATCAGCCCCACAATGTACCTGCTTTCGGCCTTCTTTGAGTGTCATTAGGCATGCTCGGGTCCTCCCCTCCTGACAGTCGGCGCCTCTCCAATTTTCTCTTTCCCTTCCACTCCAGTTGCCAGCTGTGGCCGGTGTTACTTTGACTCTGTCTCACCACTTCACTTCCGTTTGCTGGCTAGTGCGTAGCGCTTTCTAGCTCCAGCTCTCTCTACTTTCCGTCAACAGGCGTGCGTCTATTCATTTTTAGGTAAGTGTTTGATTCTCTTTACGGTTTTGTTGGAGCACTCTGTGTTTCAACTTGTAGAATCGCGGTAAGCCACACAATGTCACCCTGATTAGTTTGCTTAATTAGTTTCGGGACGGTATGACAGAATGTCGGGCGAGCTTAACCCTAATCGCAACCGCTTTGACTGTGATTCAACTTGCCTGCTACCTGTAACCTAATCGTGTTTGTAATGATTGTATGTGCCTGCACTATTTTCTTATGCTTCGAGCTGTGCTCCTTTGTCTTTGTAAACATTCTCAATAATCACGCATGTTAGCTCTACAGTTTGTAGGTGCCTATTTCGTGACCAGATAGTTTGCTCAGGATTCAATCCCATTTTTGTGTACCTTGTGTTGGGCACATCTCGAGAGTGAGTGCGGTAAAATGAAGTGTCGACCACAGCATTTCACGTCTGGCGTGCAGCGCATGCTGAAAAGCAGACTATCTCCCACAACGATACTCTTTGGCCATCAATCCAAATGCAACCCTAACTCGAAAAGTAAATGAATTGCCAAAATCAAACAGTAGAAACATCACAACGTGAAAGAGAAAAGAGAACACCAACAATGCACACATTTTAGTTTACAAAAAGCCGAGGCAAAGCTGATCACGGAACTAGTAGATAAAAGGGTGAAGGTGTAGAGGGTATCTTGCCAGGGTGGCTACAGAAGGGTATAAATAAAATTCCCTAAATTTTCCCTTTCGAATGTAAAGTTTTCACTGACCTAAATAATTTGAAAAAAAAAAAAAAAAAATAGGAATAATAATAATGTTATACTTTTAACAGTATCCTTAAATAAACAAACACCACAATTTCAATTACAATCCATTGTGACTGAAATTTAAAAAAATTATACCGAAAGAAATAAAACATGAAATATACACAAACATTAAACTGAAACTAAATTTTACAAATTTTATAGCAGCAAAATTAATACAAATTTACCTAAACTAGAAGTACGTGTATGCTTGTTTCTTTGAAAACATCCAATAATGTTATGGCTTTCAGACACGAAAAGTACACACACAAGTTGCATAACGCATAATTAGACACACACACAAGAATATTGAAATACTGAATAACCAATTAAGAATATCAGTTATGTCTTGGAAATTTGTTCAATTCTTTCCTCTATCATTCCAATTTCCCTTTGGACATCTTCCATCAGTTTAACCTTTTTAGCCTTTAGTTCCTTCCTCTCTAGTGCTGCATGTTTCCATTTAACAGCTTTTCTTCCTTTACTTTGTCCTCTTTGAGATGCCTTTCTTTGTCTACTTGAAATCTTGCCCTGGAATTACGAGCTGCATGGATGAGGGATTTCATTATGGGAACATTCGCAACATCACCAAATGAACTTATTGCATCATACGTTGTTATCCTTGCTATTAATGTTTGCTCTCTGATATTTTCTATTCTACAATCTTCATTTACTGAAAATCCTCGCTTCACATGTGCATTTCCACGAGACAGTGTCATAACTGTCTTCATTACTTCTGTTTCATTCTCCGTCTTCTCCTGATCAAATATTTTACACCAGAAAATATCTAATTATTCCTTTTCCCTACAAAACTCCTTCATTTGATTACTCACACCAGGTTTTAGGCAGCAAACAGAAAATTCTCGAACTGCAGTGTCTGCAGCAGTTCCATGTAGTCAGTTATTATGTACAAGAGTCTGCAACAAGTTTTCTAGTCACTTGTTAGTAACATTTGCCTGAACTGCTACAACAGTAGGATCGAAGCATGAGATTGCCCTGGTTAGCTTGAATTTCAGAGGTGAACGTTCTGACAACTTTTTTGCTACTTTAATAAAGCCCTTCCTACAGTCCTCACGGAAAGTTAAAATATGTTTTTCCGGTAATGTGCTCTTCACCCATTCCCATTTGGTCGCATAAGATATCTTAACTTGTTTGGCAGTAAGTAGGTTTTCTTTATTATCTAAGTCAAGCGAAATAACAAAACACTTTGCAAGACTATCAGGCTTCACAATATGATCCAAGATATTATGCAATATCAGTGTGAGGGCAGAATATAGGAAAAGTGCCATAGGCAAATCAGTTTGAAACTCTTTCATGAAAGATTTAGAATTGGATGCCAATGTGCAGAACAATGCTAGCTTAGCAGGCAGTAATGAGTCGCTTACCATCTCTTTAACTACTTGAAAGCTGTGTGAAGTTGGTGCAAATTTTTTTTCAACACAATTTATAAACTTACAGATAGGTGGCAGAATGTCAATTGCCCTTTGAGCAACTTTGCTGCTTTCAAGCCACCTAACTTCACAAAACTTTATGGGAAACACTGTGGATGATGAATGTCTTGTGTATATTGATTCCCCTTTGAGAGGGAGTATCTATGAAAAGATAGAACAAGGATCTCAAAAAGTCAATAATATCCCACCCAGTCTCTTTAATGCCTGCGTTAAATGCACAATGCATTGTATGAAATCGACAACTTCCAATGTCTAGAAGAACCGGACTAAGGTCACCTTTCTTTAAATTCTTTTTTCAAATCTTGCAGAAACCTGAAATTGAGACTTGAACAATTTTTAACAAGTCTATGTTGAGGGATCAGAGAGCCTGAATGAAAGATTTCAGCAGATCTAATGATTTTGTGTGACCAAGAAAATTTGGAGTTAAATAACGAGCACACACTTCATTCTTCTGAGAATCCCAGAAACAAATGAAGATGTCCAATTGTTGCTTCTGGGATACCTTATTCAGGGACTCATCAAATCCAATAACTTAATTCTTGCATGTACTGAATGTGTCAATTAGCATGTTTCTGAAGTATGGTTCTAATCCATGAAAAATTATGTATGCCCTTTTATCACGTTGCAATTGCATATTGCCGCAATTTCACTGTCATGAAACATAATGGGAAAAAAAGAAACATCTTTGGCGGCAGACCTTAATGACTTATGTGTCATGACACTTGGTAGGCACCATAATACTTCTGCCTCTGTAACATTTTCACCCAACAAATAAACATTTTTGCTGTTAGAACTAACTTGTAGTGATGGAGAAGCAGATGGAGTAACTGTAATATTTTCACTATTTGTGCACAACTGAGGAAGAATAGTGTTTGATGATGTACTGGTAAACCTAGGCCGGAGCTACTTGTAAGCGTACTTGTTGATGCAGAAGTTGCTTCACTATGTGGAGAAAAATACCTGGTTAGGGACACTGTTGAGTGTCCACTGGAAGCTGCCTCCATAAGCTTACTGCTGGCAAGATGACTAGTAACAGCATGCCTACCCATGTTACTGAGGGAAAAGGTGTAATGACATACTGAACATCTAGCAAGGAATGGATATCTATCATCTTCGTATAACCAGGAAAATTTTTCATTGTTGAGCCAGTCTTTTTGGAACCTGGTTTGTTTGCTTGGCATTTCTTCACATTCTGAAAAAGTTACAGAAAACCAAATGCTTAGTGCCCATTTACTTAATTTCAGTACTCACATCCAGTAAAAATGCCACATACAGTACCATCAACAGCCAGGATTACTTTGACCACTTGATAATTTTCTGACGAAGTTATAAAAATTTACCTAAAATTAATTGTGATAGTTAAATTAGAAAATTGTTTGCATATGGATTCCCAACAAATATAAGCTTTTAGTGTTGTCAAAGTAACCCCAGTTGATGGTAATAATACCTTTATAATAAAACTTTCAACTGTCTCACTCACATGAGTCTCGTGAAGGAGGAGAGGATAGATGACAGTGCAGTTACCGTAAAACGAAGTTACTTTACTAAAAATGCAAGACATTCTGGCTTTAGAGTAGGTTTTTTTAGAGGAAAAAAATGAAGTGCCTGTACAATGGACAGAACCTAAGACTTTGGCCTGGGCGGACACACAAGCATAAAAAACTGTTTTGTAAAAATAGTTATGCATGTTATAATTTTATGGTTTATACTGAAAATTAAATATGATGGAAGCATTCTTGCTTGAAGAACACGTCCCAGAATTATGGGCCGCACCTAATCCAAGCTATGGAATGCTGTTCACGCATTGTTTATCTTACTGCAACGCTAAGAGGCTGCTAGGTGCAGGTGTGATCGATAGCCTACGCAAGTGCATAGCATCATTCTTTGGCGTAGCCAGCCAGAAATATTTTGGCGGCCGGCGCTTAGCACATTACAGCATTCATTTACCGTAATGTTTAGGTGCAAAGTGGTATTTTGGTAGTTCTTTGACACGTCCATGGATTGCGTGTGTTTATGGTAAATGAAAAACTGATAGTTCAAAGAGCTAGAAGCTTTTGCAATCTAATTTCCATGGCCAGAAAAGTTTATTTTGTGCCGACGTAAGATTGTAGATATCACTCCAGCCTGTCGTTACATTCAAAGTGCAACTTCATATTGAAATAAATTAGTGATTCAATTACAGATATTATGATTTTGCAGCCAACAGGTCGAGTATATGGACATTGCGCGGTATTATTAAATTTGCGGCCGCAAAAATATAGGTTGCTTGCGACATGTTTGTTTAACTGAATGCCAAAGGAAGGTCATATGCGTGCTTCCAGTGTATCTATTTATTCAAAATATGTAATTCAATTGAAAAATAACATCCAAAAAATGACATTGCTGCCTCAAGAATATATGTCGCTGACAACATTTTTGCATAATTTTGAGCCTAAGAAAGGTCATATGTGCACTTTGAGAGGGAATATTTATAAAAAATGTGTTAGTCTATTTAAAATACTACTGTTAAAATAAACTTTTTCTTGTAAATAACGTCCAAAAATAGATGTGCTGCATCAAGAATATATGCTGCCGACGACATTTTTGCTTAATTTTTAGCAAAGATAGGTCATATATATGCTTCCAGTGTATCTATTTATTCAAAATATGTCACTCTATTGAAAAATATTACTATTTCAATAAATGTGTAGACAATGGTGGGCATACAAAAATTGGCAGTGTTCTTATTATTGCTCCGTCACATGCTTCTGCTTGAATCCAAGTCAAAACTTGTTAAAGAGCACATGGCCGCATGCCCTTGCACAACGTTATTGCAGCTGGTCTGTTGGACACAAGCGAACAAGACGTGAAAAGCTAGCCAGCCAATACTGTGTCTGGCATCTGTTCTGCCACACATGTTTGTTATGAATGCACTTGAAACAAGAAAGTTTCGCTGGTGGCGTGGCGCCAAATTTTAACATTGAAAATCTGTGTCAACGTACGAAACAGCTTCACGGAAGTTTCTCATGAATTTTGGGTTGTGTGCTCATGGTAAAGTGAATACATTTGAAAACAATCTCTACGAGAATAATGAGCAGTAAAAATATTTTGAGGTGGTTCCAATAGTCAAAATTTTTATTGCAGTGAAAAGTAAACACTTTATTTAACCAATTTGTATTGCTGCAAGCTTGCACTCAAGTCCATCAGAGACAGCTCTCAGTAATAAACATGCACAGTCAAATGACCACAAACAGAAATACAAATACAGTACTTACCACATAAATTATTATCCGCTGTACTATGCAGTGCACATGCTCGTGGCTCGTGCTTGAGTCGGCTGATAATTCGGCTTTGTGCGGCAACACAGTCTTGTGCTTGTACTAGCGCGGCAGGTGTGCTTGTTCGGGTGACCAGAAACATCCGTCCTCCCCCTCTTCCTCACACACCAAACTCCTCAGCCACCCCCCGCCCTTTGTCAATGCCAAGGTTTATGACAGAATTTTGTCGTTCTTTTTTTAGTTTATCACCTCACGACACAGCAATTACAAGTGAACCTACGAACAACATATTTCACTTTTATAGATGCTGGAACGTATCTGTAACCAGTTTTTGCTGCAATTTTTCTGCTCTATTTTTTTTTTAATTTTAAGATATTTTGACTGCCTGAAGATGGCCTGATAAAATTCCTGCTTCGTAAAATCCAGTACTTGTAAAATAGGGGTTCTACTCTATTGTGTTTTGAGATTGCACTTGTATACTCTGATTCTCCAATTCACTTAAAGTTGGCCATTGATTCATTTAACGCTGCTTGAAACTTGATACCTTTAGGAATTTATTGGTTTGTTGACATACTCCATTGCTCATGTTTTGTTGACCAAACATGTATTGAAAAACAAAGTGACAAAATACAAACAAAATAAACAAAAGACACAGAAAACATAAGCAAAACAATCCCAGAGGAACCTCGTCAGTTTTATAAATACATATATATTTCTGTTATATAGTAGCCTATGTTGTACCTTGTTGTGTTCTGGGTATCTTGCATATTATATCCAGCCTGTTCTACTTACCTAACTTTCTCCATTAAAACTATAATATAATATTAAGTACTGTAAACAGGGAGAGTGAGGAAGAGAATGTGGTCAGCGTTTAACAGCTAGGTCTTTAGAGTTGGTGATGGCTGACATGAGATGAATATGGAGCAGTGCTGATATGAGAAGTGCGAGAAAAATGGGAGATCCCCAAGAAAACCCGCTGACTAATAGCATTGTACTGCACGAATCCCACAAGCAAAAATCCGGAAACCAATCCTGCCAGGAATCAAACCCGGATCACCTTGGTGGAAGGCGAGTGGTCTGATCACTCGACCATCACAGCCCTCAAGGAAGGGTGACTGTGACATTACAAGGAATTATTTTTGCATATATGGTAGCCACGAATAAAGAAATTTAAAAATGTAACTGCAACAGATTCCAAATAATAAATAGCAACATGAATTTCAACAAATATTAACTCACTATTAACAATTATGAAAACAAATAAAAATAGTTTAAAAGTGTCCCAAAGCTACCCCATGTGTCCATAGTGTCTATATAAAAAGGCAGCCTTATTTTTTTCCAAAAGCTTCTAAGTTAGGCATAAATTTACAACATGTGAAACACTTATGAAAGCATCCAAAACAAAATATAACATCCAATATGGCAAAATTTTCATTGCTCTTTTATGCTTACAACAAAAATACTGTATTTAACATGAGAATAATTTAGAGCTTTTCCTGCATATATCGAAAATAAAACTGGTTTTGAATTTTTATCAGAAACATTTATCTATGTAGTGTAATGTTTGAGAATGTTTATTTTTATAAACTTATCATACCACAAGTTATCTACATCAAAAGTGTTTACCGGTCACTTTGCCAAGAAAACCAGGCTAATTCTTAACAGGTTATTTTCATAAACATCTCCAGTAACGAACACTTACGGCAGTGCAGCGATGGGAAAGTGTAAACAGCACTAATAGTCTACAGGCAGTGATGGTACTGAATTATGCCACACCTACTTTCATCCATAATTGTGGTCTGCTTTGTGTCACATATCTGTGGTTTCTATGCTTATAATTCACATGTTATTTATGAAATGAATATGGCAGTTGCTTGTGCTGAAAAGAAATGTACTTCTAAAACTTGTTCTGGAAAATTTCGGTGCAGCCCTTATACAGGACGTGGTCAAATTGCATGTCAATATTTTCGGAAACAATCCTCACATCTAGAGGAACAAAAAAATTGTTGTGCACCATTGGTCAGAAAACGCACCGCTTTTGCACCAGAGTTTGCATGCATGACGCATGATTCATCACATGCGGGCTGTTGTTTTCACAGTTATTCTACTGTTTATGGGTTAGTGACATAGCTGAGTATTGAATGATGACTTTTTTTTCAACCTCCGATCGGTAGTAATAAAAAAAACAGGAATGAATTAGGAAATTAATTAAATGTCAAAAGAAACTTACACCTTTACACTATTTCTCCACATAATCACAGTGCAGATTGAGGCATTTGTCACACCAATACACCAGATTGCCGATACCCTCTGCAAAGAATTATGCCTCTTGTTGCCTATTCAGCCACGTTTTAACAGTGTCCTGCAGTTCATCACGTGTGTTGAAGTGTCGTCCTCCAAGCCACTTTTTCAACGTGGGGAGAAAAGGTGGAAATCACTTGGTGCCAAATCCGGACTGTAAGGAGGGTATCTGCAAGCTGGTGCATTGGTACAACTAATGCCTCAATCTGCACGGTGATTAAGTGGAAAAATAGTGTAAAGATGTACATTTCTTATGACATTAAAATAATTTCCTAATTTATTGCCTTTTTTACTACAGCCAATCAGAGGTTGAAAAAAAAACCTCGTACAATGTACACAACTGCTGTAACGACATTCCACAGCACCACGAGCCTGTGCTAAAAACTGTACATTATGTGTTGTGAACTGTAGTGCACAAAATGGTGTATTTTCAGACCTATGTCCAAACAACACTTTTTGTTCCTCTAAATGTGAAGATTACTTCCCCAAAATATTGACATGCAAGTTGACAACATACTGTATTTCATGTAAATAACTGAAAAGTTTCTCTGAATTATGATAGGAGTTAGGTAATATTTGTGATTAGAAAGCAGATTTCAGCCACTTTTAAATGCTAATATTTTGCAGAAAGTGAACACAAAACTTAAGAGTGAATGTTTTAATGATGTAGTAAACAAATTGTGAGTTCAATGAAGGGATGCTGATTTCCCAGAGGAACACCTTTACGCAGTATAACATGACTACACCCATATAAACACTACTATACCATTTAAGAGATTTTTCTCAATCTCTCACAAATGTCTAGTCTCTTGACTAATGTCGTTTAGAAAAATAAGATCCATACTAATGTACAACACCACACATTAAAAAATACACTTTTTCCACGTTTACTTGGATTGTGGCAACTCTAAGTAGTACTAAGAATGTTCCAATTCACAAAGTGTAGATTGTGATCAACACACAAGGCAACTTTGGAAAAAAAATACAGCTTCCAAAAACCATCAACTCCAAGAGATTAAGAAGGAAGGAGGTAAACCAGAGAAAGAGAGAGTGGGAGAAGGAAGAGAGGGAGAGAGATGAACAGGGAGGGAGAGGGAGAGAGTGTTTTACGGCATGTCAACAACAAGGTTTTAAGAGTTGATAAGGGTGAAGTGAGATGAAGGGATAACACAACATCCATGTCTTAGCCAGGATTTGAACCCACAACCTCTTGCACCATAGACCAGTGCCTAATTGAGAAGGGGAGATGGAGGTGGGGAGGGAAGTGAGTGGGAGGAAGAAGAGGGAAGGGAGA